>VZRW01004579.1:0-145392 GCA_013398125.1 Aegotheles bennettii | reverse complement strand
ACACAGCACTGCAGGTGGAATCTCATAAGAGTGGAGTGGGACAATCCCCTCCCTTGACCTGCTGGTCACACTTCTTTTGATGCAGCCCAGGATACCGTTGGCTTTCTGGGCTTCAAGTGCACACTGCTGGCTCATGCTGAGCTTCTCATCACCCAACAGCCCCAAGTCCTTCTCCTCAGGGCTGCTCTCAATCCATTCTCCACCCAGCCTGTATTTGTGCTTGGGATTGCCCTGACCCATGTGCAGGACCTCACACTTGACCTTGTTGAACTTCATGCACTTTGCACAGGTGGAGTGATCCCTCAGGACCCGTGGATGTATCTCATCAGGTCCCATGGACTTGTGCATCTTCAGATTCCTTAGATGGTCTCAAAGCTGATCAACCCCTACCATGGGTGGTTCTTCATTCTCCCAGTCCCTGCCTTTGCCTTCTGTGACTTGGGCGCTGTGGCTTGAGCACTTGCTGGAGAAGACTGAGGCAAAGAAGTCATTGAGAACCTCTGCCTTCTCCATACCCCAGGTAACCAAGTCTCCCGCTTCCTTCCAGAGAGGGCCCACATTTTCCCTTGTCTTCCTTTTATCACTGACAGACCCATAGAAGACGGCTGCTAAGAGGTGGGACTTGGCATTTATCACATAGGAGACTCTAAGTTGTACCATGACCTTTCCATAATTCAGAATTTAAATAGTTCAGAGGGTCCCTCTCTCAGGAAGTGTGGAATACATTGCAGAATTGGGAGACCTAAATTCCAAATGAGCTCAGTGCTCCAGTGACGTGCCCTACAGATGTGCTGCATGTCTTCCAACAGGCAAAGCAGCAATCCTGTCTTCGAAGCCTTCCAGTGAAAGCTGCTGTCATACACACACATGGAGTGTTCTCAAACAAATACTGTCCAGTACTTTTGCTAGGCAGCTCAGTGCCCCTAACAACCTCCTATACCACTTAAAATATAGTAGGAAATTGTGGCACTATAAATTCTTAGCAAGCTGTTGCTATAGAGGCCCATCAGGACAAATGGCAGGACTTTGGCTTTATATTATATTTAACTAGGTCATTTATCAGAACCATCATCTTTACGGTTGAATTTCTAGCTGGGTTTGGCAATGCTAAGTATTTGATTCATCTTGGTGGAAAGTGGATTCAGCTATTTAAAGCCTGGAAAATACAGGAAACAATTTTATTCTAACACTTCAAAGCAGGGTAAGATCTAATTTTAAATGTGATACATCTTACAACAACTCATGCCTACGTGTCTTCACATAAAACTGGGGACTCTAGGATGAGAAAACTATTTGATTTAGGTTGTGCTAGTGCATGACTGGTACAGCAGAGGCAGGTATTGGAGAAGTGTAACTCAGGCACTAAGTGTTATATTACCAGCTCTGCAGAGCAATGACGTACTTCTGCCATGTTACTTCCAAGGAAAATCCTTTGGCGCCACTTTAGGCCGTGGTTTCTGTGCTCCCCGCTACCTTGAGGACCTGATCTTACGCAGATGTTCCTCAGCTATGTTCACTTCCCAGTTTCACAACCACAGTTCCATGTAAAGTGATAGCAAAGCAGCCAGTTTAAAATGGGACTTGACAGAGGAAAAACATTCCCTCTACCACCCTTCATTAGTTTTACATAAATTAAGAGTTAGGCCAATGGCCATGAACCACTTGTCTTTCACTTTTGTTAGACTAGCATGCATTTTAGAGGTCTTTTTCATACTAACACAGTCAGATTTTGGGACTTTATTGCACCAGGTGAGCTCAGTCCACCACCTGCACTGAATCGTGGTAACTCCCTTTGGAATATTGCATGTATATTCATTTCCCTTACATGCAATATATTCTCATCAGCTTATGCTCTATAGTAAAACATACGAGCAACCCTCAACAACCCAGTTTCTATCACGCTTGAAGTGTGACAAAATAAATGCTGGTTTAACAGCTACACACATATTAAAACATGAAATATTTGAGAGTTACTCCCCTCGTCCCCTAACTAATTATAGTATTAATAAGCAACGTGCTAAATTTCAGCTGGGATATAGCAGCCACGAGAGATGAGCCTCTCACACAGATTTTCTCTGGTATTAGAACATTTGCAGTATGATTGTGTTTAACTTTTAATCATACAAACTGTCTGCCTGAAGCCGAGAGGGCTGTTCCCAGCTGGGCTCAGGTCTGCTGTACCAACGTAAACTTTATTCCCCTGGTTGTATGCAACTCCAGACTAGGCCAAGAACGTATTTTCTCTGTGTTGCAGTAATTTGTCCTGTAGTTCCAGTTTAATACGATTGCCCACTTTTTAATTGTTGCTATGCATGATTAAGCAGCAATGCCACGACACTTAAAAGTCACTTGGTCTTTATGGTTGGTGAAGCAACCCCATTTTTTGGGCAAAGGAAGGCTCCGAGATGTGGCTACCACCTTGCAAAGAAACCTATTTATGCAAAATCACATCAAGAACTTCTTCCGTTTAGGTTAAAGGATCAAGTCCTTCATATTTGAAAACACACAATATACAACACTGGATCATTGAGTATGAAGGTTAATAAAAATACAGCCTAGCATTACCATTAAAAAGGCTCTAATTTTTTTTCTTCACAGGTAATTAGTTCACACAATGAAATAATCTCCTTTCTTATCCTGGAAACACATGCATAAAATGGCTCAGATAACATCATTTACATACGGGCTGCTGCACCCGCATGTTAATGTTTGGCAGTGAAAAGTTCAGACAAATTTGTAATCCCCTATTTCCTGCGCATGCTCACACCCAGTAAGCCACAGGAGAAAGGGACACTACCTATTCCTGAGGTGGGAGATCAGCTGCAGCCTGTGCTGCATCTGGACAACTGGCAAACCGCGCAGTTTCCCGGACCACAGGATCTTGGGCAGTTCTGGACATTTTACTGTCAGGGTTTTTTTGAGCACATGTTGGTATTTATGTATCACAGTTTCTTTTGTGGGTCACTTATGGTTATGGCAATCATCCTAAGCCTATTGTGCAGCTGCCCCTTGCTTTGTCCCGGTCCTATATCGCTCGCTATTGGAACCAATCTGCATTCCCATTTAAAGCACTATCATGTCACCCATCAGCAGTCATTTGCTTTCATCCCTTAAAACTACTATACAATGGCAACCACGCCATGAGGACAAAGGCACAGGCAGAGAGGAAAAAGGAGGAAAGCTGAAGTGGGAAAGCGGCAGCAGCAGCTGCAGTAGTGAGGCCAACTCCGTTCTGTCGGGGTCCTTCCAGGCGAGTACTTGAACTTGGACCCATAACGTACGTGCCCTTCATCTTCTGCTTCCCCTGCTAACACAACTTATCTTCCCAGTGCAGGTACTGGGAGGAAGCTTAGGCTGGCTGCTCTTGCATCGAGGCCAACAGGTAATCACACTGGCTTTAGAGCACAAGCCAGTGAGCCTGTGCCGGTCGACAGCTGCAGGAAAAAGGGAGGCCTGTGGGAGGGAAAGCCTCCTATTGCAGTAACATTGGCTGCCAGCACCACTTTTCAAAACACAAATCCAGCTTGCTGGGCATCCTTAAAATCAGCAACTCCTCACCAGTTGCTGGAGAAGGCCATCTGATCGACTGAACCCAGTTTGCTGCATTCGGGCAAAGATGCAGTTACAGCATCCGAGGGTTTGGGAATTGCCCAGAAAGTCTGGAGTGCTTCAGCTTGAACTGGTATTTACTCCTGTATACAGTCATCCTCCCAGCAGTTTAGAGCCATCAGCTGTAAAGAGATCTTAGGCTTCACAGGCTGCCTACGATTAATTGCTGAAAACATTGTAAAAGTTAAGGATTCTGTTCAAAGGTGAAATTACTGAAGTGCTCTAGCCTGGAACCAGGCAGACAGGGAAGGATGTATGGTCATTTGTGCAGAGCACATCACTGAAATAGGCACGGATCAAAGCAAGGATTTAGACTCCTGCATTTTACAAACATGACTTAACTGTGCTCCTTGGAGTCCCCAAGATTTGAATGAGGCAAAAATAATCAAAATCACCTCTGTTCTTCCTTGTCCTAAATTCTGGATAATGGAAATTAAGAGGAGCTTAGCTAGGTTATATTTAGTTGATCACAGAAAATGGAATAACCTTAAGATCATGAAATAAAAGTTTTAAAATAAAGTGCTGAGGTTAGTTATCCCCCCCATATTCCAAACAATCCGATTTTATAAGCAAGTATGGCTTTCCCAATGTTCCAATTCATTTGAGTATGAAGTATTCCTCTTCACCAACACTACCTCCTAAATGGTTGAGAAGCTGGTTCTTTAATCGGCAAATGCTACCTTGTAAATAGCGATCAGGATTTCACACATTATGCAGGCACTTTGTCTTTATTATAACAGTATTTATAATTGGTAAGCAAAATATACTAGAAACAGAGGTTACAAAATATTATAATATTGGCACAGCCTAAGGAAACAGCCAGAAATGTTATTCAAATGTGCTTTAGATCAAACAATCCCAGGTTTCCAGGCAATCTCCTGGTTTATGAAATGACACCTTCAGCTTGTCCTCACTCTGTCCTTGGCTTCCATGCAGTACCAGCCCTTGCACATGTAAACTCTGAGACAGTCTCCAGGCAGCCAGAAATCAAACATGAAATTGCAGCAGTCACCAACATCAGAAGATACTAATCAGAAAATTCAGTTGTTTTTTTCCTCTCTGTCTAGATACGACCACTTCAGCGTATGAAAAGAATAAATGCAATAGCCACTTACAGCTGTTTCTAAGACTGGTGGATGAGCATGAAAATATTAAAAAAAAAGGACAATAAAATCATTCATCTTTAAAGCTGAAACATCTGAAACAGCCTCCACATTCTTGCTGACTTAGGATTTTACCAAGAATGAAGTTACACAATACAGAGCCGTCAACTACACCTATAATCAGTGTCAAGACTCAGCAATATTACCTATTGCGAAAATTTTTATTTGAGAGTTGCTGAATCTTGCAGCTTCTTTCCTTTTCACTTTGAAATGTACTCTTGTCAATTAATGACAATTCTCAAATAAATTCTTATATATTTGTACCTACTGCTTATTTGATTCCTAGCAATGTGACTAGTACTTTGAAAAAAAAAAATAATCTTTTGTCTTCTAAATAGAACCTATTGCTGAAAATAAGGGAGATTCATATGGATTCACTTGGAAATGTTGGGTGCCTCACATGGTATGCTTTGAGCCTCATCTTTCAAGCTGCTAAGAACCTGCAGTTTTTAGCAATGTCAAGCAAAGAACTGGTGGCCTGAATTCAGCTGCTTATTGCATTGTGCAGAAAAGACAGACAGCTGTTGCATAGATAAAGTGTTTTTTTCTCTCATACAAGGAATGCAGAACATTTTACACATTGGACTGGAGTGGATTTAAAGTTGCAGAAGAGAGTCCTGGACTGTGCCAGTCACTTCCTTGTGATTCAGGAAAAACCACCAGATGACAACAGGTGAGGACCAGGTATTTTTCATTGGTCAATCTCTAAGCCATAAGTAAATCTTGTTTCTTCTCTGTGTGAAGTTAAACCTGCCAGGTCTGCTATTTTATTTATTTATTTATTTATTTTATCAGTACTCATCTCACCTTCAAAAGAGGAAGAGAGTGTTTCCATTTTTAGTCTGAAATTCTTTGAAGTATTCCTGTTCCATAGAACAAGGATCTGGATAGAATTTGACAAAAAATTAGTTCCTTATTTTAGGTTTGGTTTCAGCAATAAAGAAGTTAATGAGATCACATCTGTTTTTGTCTCGATACATCCTGCAGCAGTCCTCTGCAAACAGCACCATTTGCTTACAGCCCTTTCTTTTATTCCAAACAGAACCTAACCCAGCCTAAATAAGTGTTCTTAAACACATCCACAGCAAGACCGCCACGTGACCCAATTAGCAACCACTGTGGTGATGTTACTTACCCATAGCTACAATTAAGAGTTGCTTGCAGTTTCACAATAACAGCTAGATAATATTTAAACAGATCTTAAAAACATTTTATTTGGTGTATGACCGAATGAACATCACCAAAAAAAATACCAAAAACTTCATTCCACAAGTAATATTTGAATACTGAATACACATCTGGAACAGCTGGGTAACAAGTTGTGCGTGTCAAGTTCAGAAAGCAGTTGCTTTTAGCCTTCATTTTGGGCCAGACGTTTGCTTTCAGCCATCAGTATATTCCATTTTATTTTGCAGCAGCTTCTTCAGTGATCCCATATGGACAAGCTAAACAGCTCTAAGGATATAACAGCAAGTATATATATAATGTTCCTTAGAAGAAATGAAGGCCAGATGTTGCTTTGTTATCTTCATGTTCATCCTTAAAAAAGTTAAATTAAGTTGTTTCAGATATATTATTAATGCCAGGTACAGGCAATTTGTTCATTGGCCATCTAAATGTCAACTTTCCAAAGGATGGAAAATAACATTTTAACTGAGGATTCAAACTGAAGTAAGAGCAAACTACCCTATAATAACTTAGTAAGTGTAGCAAAATCTAGGATAAGAGACAAAAAAGTATTGTGCAGAAAAGACATGGTGACCCACTTTTGAGATCTGAATGAGTACTATTTATGTTGGGGTTTTTTTAATTAGAAAAGAAAAAACCCCACCTTATTGTTAAAATATAATAAAAAGTTTGGAGTAAGAGTTATCCAGCACCACCACTGATTAAAGATCTTTTACTCTGCTGCATTACTCAACCAGTATATAACTTAAGCCACCAGTCCAAGTCCCAGATAACGAATTTAGTAGATGTATTGCTAGCAGTGTAATCCATTAACATTTTTCATGTACTCCTGGTTACTACATCTAGTGGATCCAACAGGGTGGGCAATAATTCTTTCTCAGACTGTCCAATTAAAGTGATTTGGATAGAAGTGAACTGTTTACAATTTTTCTGATTTCCTGAAAACAGAACCTTGTTGGATTAATTTTATGACAGATATATTTATGAGGAAATACTGACTGAAGACTACTTTTACCCCCTCAGTAAATAATATAAACAAGGCCTGGGTTTCAACTGCCTGGTGAGGTCTCTCTCTTTGAGCCAGTCCACGACATACAAAAACTGCCAAGACACCAACTATAACTTTGCGAGTAATGTCACTTTATTAAGGGACTCAAAAGAATCACATTCTCTAGTAGTCTTGGAACAATGCAAATAGTGAACAAAAGACAAAGATAGATGTAATTGGTTCTGAAAAGCATGAACATCTGTAGAGAATGTGTTGCATTATTCCTAAAGACTTCTGCTTTTGAAAAAAAAAAGCACATGTTCCATATATACAATTGTCAGTGCAATAGCCAATAAAGCAATCAGTCAAATATAAAAATATCCTAGATATAAGCTTAAAATAGATGTTTGAAGGCTGACAATATCAGTATTCTGATATTTCTATATCTCAGGAGTATGATCACTAGGGATGAGTTATTCTGATGAGGTAAGAGACAGTAGATGCTCTGTGATAACACAAAGCCATACATTTTTTCCATAAGACACAAAAAATACAGCACCCAATGAAACTGCAAGTCTTTGCTGCAAGTGCTCACAGGAAGTGAAATTATAGTCTGAGCTTTACTACATTCCTGCGTTTGCTGTCTTTGCCAACAGTTATACCAGCAAGAACTTGCTAATTCTCCCATCCTCCCCCAGCTGCAGTATCGACTTCGCGCACTTTGCAGCTATACCAAACTGAGAATTGCTTTAAACACAGATAAGATCTATAAATGTCCAAAAACCACTTAGTCATTCTTTCTTTTATCGGTTGCAATTCTTTTCTTGGCAGCAAGGACAGAAAGACTGCAGAGCTTGACAGCTGAACAGCTCTCTCCAGAAGGGTTAGGGAGAGAACAGGGTGTGTCCTATTTGTTTTGCCCCAGGTGTTCCAGAGATGCCACTGAACTTAAACCTCAGCTGGTTGAGCAGTAAAAGTCACATTCCTCCTCTTTGCTCTGTGTTCTGGATGGAAGGAGGCACTGATTTGGGGCTACTGTTCCAAAAAAAAGAAAGGCTATTTGGTCAAACTTCCCGCTGGATGCTGTCTGCCTTCATCTTCTTTCCTTCAGCCATCTCTTTCACTGTAACCCTTAAGCTCTGCTGCTAAATTCTGCTTCCTATTTCTTAACTTCTCAAGGAAAATGGCAAAACAACAGGTAGACAAACGGTGTACTCTGTGTCTTTGCAGCAGAGAGCCCCAGGGAGAACTGGCAGCAGAGCTGGGAGTGGCAGCAGAGCACAACAAACACAAACTCCTACTTAGGGAGGCAATGATAAAGAGTTAATTTCCAACTGTGTGTCAACCTCAGACACTCCTCTATAGAAAAGCACAATGATTTATATAATCTATAGTACAGCGATATTAACTCGACCAGGATATAATTTGTATGATAAAAAAGCACAACAGGAGCTGGCAGTCATCTTCTTCTGAAACTTGCCTTACCACTTATGGTGCACACATGCACTGAAACACACAGCAGTTGCCTGAACCTTTAAAAGATTTGTTTGCTTTACATCCCAGATTCAAAAGCTTTCCCTTAAATATTTTTATTCTTTTCTAAACTTTTGTCTCAGGCAAATTCAGACAGCTGTGAGATGGAAAAGTGGAGCTAGTAACATCTGTAGTATGATGACACTTGACAAATTATTTCAGGTTTTCTTTCAGTTTCTGGAAGATGATTTGCAGATGTCAAAGCCTCAAGGAATCATCATACTTCTCTCCTTAACTCCACTGAACGTGGCATTCAACATTTGCAAATACTGAATTACTACTCACCACACCCCAGTAAGACAGGCTATTGCCTCTCAAGTAAACAGGCAGGGAATGGAGGCACAGAATGACTAAGTGATTATTCCAACATCACGGTTTAGGTCTGGGAGAGTCAGGAGCTGAACCTGTATTTCTTGCATCTCAGTCCCAGGTTGTCTTTTTATTCTGTGTTGCAGCCTTATTCTTTCCCGCAGAGGAAGACTGGAATCTCTTAAGAGTCTGTCACTGCTACTCTGGTTGACAGGTGATGTTGCCAATGAGATAAGAATTGTTGCATTCCCCACATCAAAAGGTGGAACACAGTGTGACATCTGTTTGCTGGAAGAAATACTAACCATACAAGTCCTTAAGAACATCAACATTTATTTAATATGATATAAAAGAAATGGAATATGAACATTTGTATTTGAACAATAATAAGTGGCTTCTCATACTTACATCGTATGTGCTCATTGTATAATATATACACAATGAACATAATTACATTTGTACACAAACTAAGTACTGGATTGAAAACCTGCTTATTGCTGCACACACCCTAAACCAACAAAGGAAAAGCCCAGTACCTCAAAATACCTACACTCCATTTTATTTAAGAAAAAGTAACCACTAACATTAATGTATATGTTGACAGAAGCGTGGCAGTAACTGCTGACATTGCAACCTGACCAAGAAATAATTACAGCAGAAACAGGACATATTTTACTAAGCAATAATAAAAATGGCACATTTTAAATATATCTATATGTATATATATAAAAATTTTACAAATAAAATGTTTGGACAATAAATTGTAATGTTTAGAAAGTACAAAACAAGGTTTAGTGGTGATATGTAAAATTAACCAAGTTATGTGTCTAAAAGAAGCAAAAAAGTAAACTTATATGATCCGTAATTAAAGGAACATTAAATTCTGGAGAATATCAAATAAAGTTCTGACTGTAGGCTGCACATGAAAAAGAGCCTTTATTTTATGTGCACAGAAATCATAGCAGCAAGCTGGTATCAGGAGAACAATCTGAAGGTTGTTGAGTGTACATGTGGGCCATTTAAAGCTCTCTTGGAATAAACATTTTCCAGGAAGTGATAAAATGATGCTCTGTGACCAAAAGCATCAGAACTATGAATTTCATAGATTTAAAATATACTGTACAATATCTTCTCATATGTTCATAGGGCAGGTCCATACATCTCAGGCATGAATTGTTTCAACAGAAACCGTTAGTGCTGAAAGAGACAGAGATTAAGTTACTCTATTTTAGCAACAACAGAATATTGTATAAAGCAACTCCTGGGATTAAAGACAGCAAGGAATTTCTGACCTCATCCTAGCAGTAGTAACCAATAGTGCAGAACATAATAAAGTATCTTAGAAATCAGTTGTTTCCAAAATCAGTGTTCCTGATGAATAATACTGCTGTCAAGATACTTCAAAAGCAAGAAGCAAAAGCAAGCTTTTTTCCAAATTTACACAACTTCATACGAAAGTGTGTTTATTCCAAGAGTTTTATCCTGTGGCACATGGCCACCTCCAAACGTTCTTCATATAAAACCAGTAATAATAGTAAAGACTCTAATTGCTCTTACAAAAGACAAGAGGGATGCAGTATTATTCAGTTGCTACGGCGCAATGGCAGCGTAGTCATAAGGTGATCTGAAGTTCAAGGGCTCCACCCAGAGCCTGCTGTATTTTGGTTATTGCCGAAAGGACTTCTATAAATAGCTTTTAACAGTTCATTACTAAAAATGTTTGAGCTTTGAATCCAGGTGTTGTGTAAAATTTCTTTATCCCTCCATTACTCAGTGTAAATGTAATGCTTAAAAGGTAACAGTGCTAGTGGTACACATCCAGATTTGTCTCTGCAAAGCAAGAGCTGTGATAAAGAAAGTTGCTTTGTGTTAATGGGTTTTTCCTTAGTCCTGTAATATCCTGTGCCAAATTCCCATGGCATCGTGCCAACAGTATCATTTTACTAATTGACCATAAAAGCCAAATATAGGTATTACCTCCTTATCCTCCAAAATCTATCATGCATTTTCCAGATGCTGCCTGAAAAATTTGGTTGCGTATGAACAGGGCTGACCCCACAGCTCTGGAATTCCCTATGCCCCAGAGATTTTCTTGCGTCTGAGCGACACTGAGCTCTCACATGTTAAAAAACCTGTCCCTCAACAAAGCTCAAAGCACTGGAATACTCCAAGGACAGCCCCAGAAGGCGAGGGGCAGTAAATACTGCAGGGAGGCAGAGCACGCTTCACACATCTCCTACGTGTGCGAGGCCCAGCTCCTGGCATGAGTTTGTTTTGGAGCTCCTAGGAAACAACCAACAGAGGCATCAAGTGCAGCAAAGAAATGTGGAATGTATATACATACAGTGAATTCAAATACTGAACAGCCAAAACGGATGTGTTTTAAGTTCTGGAATCCCTTCTTCGTTACGGCAAGGCGTGAGTAGTCAGAACATGGGTTTTACGAGTGCCACCCCAGATGCACCATTTTGTCATAAGTGGAATTGTACCGAGCACGGAAACGTTACAGCTACAGCATGACCTACGAGGATGCCCCATGCTGTGGGATGTCACGGCTTGGGCAAAAAGTTCCAAAGCAGATCACTCTATGACTGCTTCACTTTCGCTGGTCTCATTTTTTAGCATAAATCCTTAAGAAAATGAATCTGCTGATCTGTCCATTGGAGCTGATGACAAGAGCTGAACAAGAGCTGAAAGCAATTTAGTGCTATTGCTAATAAATTTCTGGTGAAGTCACAGGTTGCTTCCCCTTTCAAGACAGCCATGCTGTGGCTGCAGACAGAATTCAGCAGCAGTTTCAGTTTCACTAACTGACCTGAAACTGAGTTGGTGGGGTAACACTTGTCCTATTTAAAAAGATGCATGAAAAATGCATGTGTATTTCTGCAGTGAAATTGAAAAGCATCAACATAGTCAGTGTTTCCAGAAAAACTGCACAGTCCCTTTTATCTTTCTTCAATAGTTCTGCAATACAACTTTATTTGAAAGTATGAAAGTCCAAGTTAAATTTAATCATGACAGACTGCAGCCCTGATGAAGCTGGCAACAGAGGCGTCAGTACTGAATGTGAAGATTGCATTTTCCACTCTCTTAAAAGGAGAAAAAATATATTAAAAAATATTCTTTTTTTTTGTAAGAAGAAAAATAGTTTCCTGGCCATAGTTGATACAAGAAAGGTGTCTGTCATGAATAGCAAGTCTAATTTTGCTAAGATGGAAGTGAAAAAATGTATTTTCAGATCTCCTCATGTTAAGTGACTGCAAATGTCTTGATTTAAGTTTTATTAAGTTACATTAGCTATGGCATTTAACATTACAACTGAAACAAAGATAATTCTTTTAGTAGAAAGCTTATTTAAACAGGTACTTCCTGACAAAGAAATGTGGATTTCATTTAAATGCTGGTGAAGTGCTGAAACACTCCTATTGGTATCCTCTTAATTTCTTTAAACACTTGTATAAACAAATATGCTTACACATATTTCCATTTCCATACATTAAGTAGGTAACACTACAGGTAGGAACATGTAAATCTGGCCTAACTCACGCTTTCTAACTTGATTCCTAGAAGAAATCACCTACTATGACAAGGGAAGAGAAGCTGTGCATGGCTCTCTCTACAGAAAGAAAAAAAAAAGTTTTGTGATTGTTACATTTCTTCCACCCTCATTTTTTCCCTTCCTGTTTGTCATGCCTCAGTCATCTATGTCTTAAGCCATGAACAATTTGGGCCACCCAATCATTCCCTCCTATGCATCACTAAGAGATCCAGCTCTTGTTGCCTATTACCACAACTGAAGCATGAAGATTCATTTGTATCGGAGCACCGATGCTCATACCTTAACTGGGTATATGTTTTGTAACAGCTTAGGTCTCATGGAATTCAAATTATCTTGTTGTGGAGAATGTGCTTGATTAGCCAATTAGTCCTTTGGCTTTGGATTTGGATAGAGAATACATTACTTGCAAGCAAATCAATACATGTATGTGTTTTGTTTTCAGGTTAATTTATATTCAACATTGCAAGTAACTTTGTCTTGCCAATTATTGTCTACAGATGTTTCTCAGAAAAATAATTAGAATACATATACTTAGAAAAATATTAGGAAAATGGCAGGAGGGCTGGGAAAAAGAGACGTACTTCTCTGTAACTATACACACATGAAATGTGATCCTTCTGCGAGCTGTGTCTGTGTAGATGGAGCTGGTGACAGTGATGATTCTGGTGAAGAAGGCAAACTTTTCACTGCAAGTCATACAGCAAGATAAATAAGAATACAGGTTACAGAAAGCATGATTTCAAGCCATCAATAAATATAAGCTTGAAAATCACAAGTTCAAGCCATAATAAATATAAGCAGAACCAAATGGAAGTTACACAAGTAAAGACTCAAAATCTGATCAGCACAATGAGCACAAGTTCAGGGGAGAGCATAGGTGTTCTCAAGCAAGATCATTATTTGGGCCTGTAAATGACTAGTAGAACACCAAAGGAACAAACAACAAACACAGGAATGCTGGTACCTTATTTATGTTTCAAACAGAGAGAGAGAAAAAAATAGTAACATTTAACTAGTTGGGATACTCCCAGCCCCACCTTTATATTCCATCTTAGATTAACTAAGCATTTTTTATTCTGCTGAGCACTATAAAAATGTATTTACAAGTTCTGGTTTTGATTATTAAGTCACAGAAAGGATTGCTGACTGCAATACAAAAGTGCAGGACACCTTTTATATCCACAAATTGAACCATTTGACTTACTTAACCTTTCTCACCAGCAAATATCCTAATAATGTATTAAATTCTACTTTTTTCCTTCATCCTCCCCTACACACTCCCCTCTCTTTTCTTCGCAAACCATTCTGCTTTACTCCAGCCTTGTCTTCTTGCAAAGCAGCACACCAGTCAGCTAGTGTTTGTCATTTCTTCATCTTCTTACTCCTGAAAATGTGATCAAACTGGGGTCTTTTACTTGCTAGTTCAAATTCTACTAGATATATTGGAAACTCTCAAGGATTCCTCAATCTTGGGCATACCTGAGGCCATCCATTAGCAAGAAGGTAAGGGTAAAAAAAAATAATCTATACATATCCAGGGTTGAGAACTGTTCTACAAGATGAATACGGAAGGATTTGCTCCAAGCAACAACTATAGCATGACTCATTATCTGGCAATAGTTATTTAATTCCCTGAATTAAATGCAACCATAAAGTCTACATTAAAACCTCAGAAAAATGGAATTTTTGCTTTGGTCCACTGGGAAACTATTTTTCTCTATGTTACAAAATCATACACCTGACATTCTGACTAGCTCAGCACTTTCAACTCACAAGAGCATTGAAATACGTGATCAAAATGAAACAAAGTTTTACATATGTACTGTATAATTTGTTCTTCAGTCAAATTCTTTTCCATACCTCCTGTTGCCTGATTTCCTTTTGAAGACTGTGTTGCTAATTCAAATGAAGAAATAATCCCTCCTTGTTCTTGAATGTTAACTACTTCACTTTCTTCTGAGCTGGTTTTGGGTTTGTGGTTTGTAACTGTGGTCACACTCTGCAAGCTGGTTAAAAAAAGCACAGCGTTTAAGACTCATTTTAACTTAATTTCAGGTGTTAACCACTAAGTACAGGAGTTACAATTTAATTTTCTTCTGTTAATAGTAAAAAGTTGCAACTTGCAAGTTTGTGTAATATAAATTAAGCATGTATTTTGAACCCTTCTACTGTGTAAAATTAGACTTAAAAAGAAGAACTGGAAACTGAATTATTTTTCTTTACGTACTTATGCCATGTGATACCTATTTTACTGAAGGGTGCTGTGAGAAAGTTAGGACCTAGTACAAGAACTCACTTAGGATCTGCAGTGCAACTTACAAGAAAGTTATGAATCCTTAAAGATGAATATTCAAGACACTATATTCCTCTAATTCTCCAGTGCTCCAAAACAGTGAAGTAAAAGTTAATGCAGAAGATATAGAATAAGCTGTTTAGTCTGCTCCTGAATGTGATGTTTTCCTAAATATTAGGGGTAAAGAGCTTGCTATGAAACCCCCTGGATGAAGCTTCCATAATAAACTGATAGAAAGTTTGAACTCACATTACTAAACACATTTTGTATCCCTAAGCAAGGATTATGAACATATTGTTTATAACTGGGCCAATACTTGAAAATAAACATTGCTCCACCCTACTACCCACCTCTTACTGAACTCCTGCAGCAGTTAGGTTTCTCACTAAGTTTCTCTGTATGTAAACCAATCAAAACCATACAACTATACCTTATGAGTATTTACGACAGTATTTCATTAGTTGCTTGGTCCTTTCAGCTAATAAATACAATGTGCAAGTACAAAATAGCATCTGAACATCTTGTTTTATTTTTACCTTCTATCACCATCATGTGTTTCTTCCAATTTATTTTCCTTTTCTGCTTTCTCTTCATTATTTACTTCTTTTGAGTCAGATACAACATGTGCATCTGATAAAAGATCATCAGTTTTTGTCAGCTATAAAAAATTTGAAATCATGAAACAAAAAGCTGTAACACATGCTAAGTAGTAGATAAGAAATACAGCATCAGGAAACAGTTTTATTAACAGACAAATTTTGCCATCATGTATACTTAGTGACTCAGAATTACATAACTTCAGAAATTTTTATCAGTACCACTCAGGTTAATAGACTTATGCTGGAACTTATACCAGAGCCAATGGGCAGGGCTTGGCTTAATAACTTCCAGAACTTATCTGAACTCTTTGCATTGCAGCCTGCTTATTTTTTCACGCTTTCCCTCTCTTCACAGTGCCAGAGATTCCAGCTACTGGAATATATTGCTGATGAGCCTGAACACTGCTCTTAAAGGTCTGATTAGATATAACCAATATAAGTTTATTACAGAATTTTCCTTTAAAACATTTGCATAAAGCAACAGACTCAATACAAAGTATTTTTCAAAAATAACAACAGATGTAAATTATTTGATTTTATACCATTCTCCATTAGACCTATGTTTAAAAAAAGCTAAATATAAAATAGGAAAACAAAAGAAAAAATGATCGAGGAAACTGAAAAGCAAAGGGTGACTAATTAAAGAATATGGATAGAAAAGAAGAAAAAAATTCTACACAAGGTTTAAAAAACACTTAAACTATAAACAGAATATGATTATGTAGAAACAACTTCAGTAATCTGTTCTTCACAGTTAATCTGCTTTTGCCGAGTGTTCAGAGCACTGCCAAGTGAGTTTGAGACTATTTCAAAACAGAAATCAATCTGGTGATCAAACAGCACAAGCTACAGTTATTGCCTACTTCCATGTATAAATCATTGTGCCAGCTTTATTCTGCTTCCTATAAACTACTCGATGCTCTAAAGCCAACCAAAACAAAAAGTCAGGTGTATTAAATTATCGTCCAAAACTACACTGAGATATCTAAGCAATGAACAGATCAATGATGATCATTTAAAGATGCATTAGTATCCGTTTTGTTTCCAAAGAATTACAAAGACTGTAATTTTGTAATTTCCCAATCAATCAAGATAATGACAGATAAAGTTAAGTAAAATTAAATTTAGGAAGACTTGCAAGAAATTTCAATCTCAGCTACAGACAGATCTGATACAATTTTGCACTTCTCTATAGGATATTTGTTATATTCTAAAGATATCTTAATCTTTCAAGCAAGAGGAACTGGCTCAATTTCCCATACTCTGCTGTCTGTGGCTCAAAATATTTTTCTTCTGCAAGACAGGCTGATGAACAGTTCAATAAAGGTCAGTTCAGTACCTCTTTAGTAAAAACTGCATTATGTTCTTGTTCTCTATCATGTTTTAGTTGTGCTATTTCTTCTCCAGGGCTTTCATTATTTAGTTTCAAATTATTTTCTTTACTGGTGCTCTCCAATTCCTTCATGTTACTAGATACAGTATCATCCTTTTTTCGGTTCTGTGGAACAAAATTGAGACATAGACGTACTGTTAAAAAAGTTATCACAGTCTCAGTTCTGAGTCTTGCACTGACCTCCAACTGTGCTAAAAAAATACTTAAAAAACCCTAAGCATACCACACTGCAATGAGGAAAATGGAAACTGGTAAGGACTTAGGATTTTCTCATTTCTGTACCTTTCAAAACAGTTCAGCCTGTTTAATAATTCTTTTCTCTGTAAGATTATTGTACTTTCTGCTTCTCCCCCTCCCCCAGATCTCCAGAATTTCTATTAGTCCCATTTACCTTCGGAAATTCCAGTCATATTTAGCTCAGTCACACACAAGCTTAGTAGCATTCTTATTTGCATTCATAAGCACTGCTTTGTTTTTTTTAAAAAAAGTTTTTCCTGGTTAAAAAAACGATGGATAAAAATCTGCTTTCAGTACAAAATTCACAGTGCACCTGCATGCACTTTCGCCTGTTATCTTGGGTATCTTCCAAGCCAATGCTGTTAACTGATTTAACAGAGGGCAATGTAGTATCTGATAATGGCAGAGGATATTACTTATTCCTTAAAAAATAAAAAAATAAATAATCAATTGCACAGAGAATAACGTGATACAAATTTTTGAGGAAGGATGGCAGAGGTAATTTCAGATTGTGAACTGCAAACATCGGTGACAGAGTCAGCAAACTGAACTGAAGTGAGGTTCATGTAAGTCTTACCAAACTAAGTACTGTGGCAGACAAAAATAGTAGCCATGAAAAAAGTAAATCTTGCGGCTGAATTCCTGTGATTTAGCACATACACTCCGCTAAGAGGAAATTCCATGCAAGTCAGTTCACAAATCAATCTCTTTACTTTCCTAACTACAGCATGCACACATTTCACACACTTGCCCAAACAATAACAATTGTGAAGTCACTTCCTTTTTTACTTTGCTAATCACTTAAAAATTACACAGTAGGCTGTTTATAAAATCCTTCTTTTCCCCTCCAATTCTTAAAAAAAACCCAAACTCCAGCTGAAAATGCTTCCAGTAGTTAATGCCATTGCACCATTTTTCCACACAAAAATCAACAGGCATAGAAACTGGACTTAAAAACAAGAGCTATTATTACAGTGCAACACCTCACCCTGGGGCTTTTTGCCAAGTAGGATTCTGGAATAATTAAAGTTGTGATAGAGAAAGTGGCTTTGTAGCTAAATATTCAATTCAGACACGTTCTCACTTATTCTATAAATTTTTTAATCTCATCCATGTAACACTGATTTCACACATAAGACTGAAGAACACGCTGGCATGAAGTAGTGCTGGCACAGAGGATTTGGCCACTTCCCCCCCCCTGCTCCCAGTGTGCTGGCTAACCACGTATGACACATCTAAGACTGCAGCTTCTTCACCTTAAGGTATGAAATGATATCATAGGAAAGTGGTAAAGCACCTCTGTAAAACTACAAAAAGGAACATCTGCAGAGCCTTGGTTTGCACATTGGCTTCTGGAGAAAGGCAGCATTAACCACAACAATATTTGTAGGAGCCTCCTTCATACATAGCATTCATGATGTCAGCCCAAATGCAGATGCTCTAATGCAAAGACAAAACTTGAATTCAGTGTCTTCTGGGGATCCAACACGGCTGAAGGAAAAGTAACTTTTGTATAGCTCTGAAAGCAACTTAGCATGACTGGAGGAAAAAAAACTCAAAGACCTAAAACTTACTTGGAAATATGTGACTTCTTCACAGTGCAATACATTTAATCTGGTTTTGGAAAATCATATGTTAAAATGTGTACAAACATGAAAGAAGGCTTTTCTGGTCAGTGTAAAAAAAAAAAAAAAGCAGTGTGATCTGAGGAACAAAGTGTGCCAAAAGAGAAAAAAAGATAACTCCATTAAGCTACTGGAAAAAAAATAATTCTTAGCAGTTAGAAGGCAGTGGGCTGTCTAACAGCCACCACTCTGAACCTACTTGATTTCTTTTGTCCTGAAGTGGTGTGATATTTTTTGTTCACTGGTTGGATTTTGGGTTATTTTGGTTTTTGTGAGTTTTTTAAAGGTATATTCAGGATAGTATTTCCTGGTCAATAGCAAGCAGTTGTATTTTCCTCCTCTCTCCCCACCCATAGCCATTTACTAAACCCACTTACGTTCCTTGGCTGTTTAAGAATGAGTGCAAACAAAAGTGAGGGTTCTATTTTATATGTATTTATTGCCTCAAAAACCACAGCAAAAGAGCACCAGTTAAGGGCTCTCATCATAAATACACATTCCTACCTAAAAATGTTACAGATGTTTAAACATATTACATGGCAGAAAAATCTTTATGATTTATACATCAACCGAATCATGATTCTTTCTGATACTGCTTTTAGTCACAAAGCTTGCCATTTCATGTTGTTTGCTAAATTTGACAAAAAAGCCTGCTAACAAACATCACAATGCATAATTAAACATATATAGATTTGAACTGTTTATTTTCCAAAAAGAAAAAGAAGTGACTTATACTGTCATTAGGTACGAGCATGGAGATTGGCAGCTCCCTTTCTCTTGTGTCTGGCAGAGAATTGTGACTGTTGCTCTATCCAAGCAGTCTCAAATAGAGGCCTATACTATCATGATTTCAGAAAAAGAACAATTTTGTACCTTTTATTTTTTATTTTGACACATTGAAGTTGTTGAGTAACGTGGAACTCACCTGTGCCAATTTGAATGGATTATCTCTGACAAGCAACTGACTCTGTGATGGAGACTGGTCTGAAATGCCAATAATATTGAGTCCTTTTCTCTTCTCTCTCAGGCAAGCTTGTTGGTGTCTCTTTATTCTTTCCATCTGCTCCTCCACAGTCATTCGAGGCCGTGTACTTTCTGCAAGACACAGCTGCTCCACTGCACTTCTTGGTCTTTCCTTAAATGGAAGAGAATATATATATAGATATATGCTTTAGAAAAGCAAGATTTTAAACTGTTTAGCTTATCAGAAAATACCACCTAATGATTTACTAAAAAGCAGAAAAATAGTGGGCAAGCAAAGGTCTCCTATGTATGTGAAGAAAGTACAAGAATCAACTACTAATAAATGAACACTGAAATTCAAAATAAAAGGACAAATTTGCTTTTTTGAACAGTGATATTATCACCATCAATGATAAACATTAAGAGAAAGGGTAGTTGCTTTCTCAAAGCCATGCTATATAAGCTAAAGCAATTTACCAGGCATTATACAATGAGCAAATACAAGTTAGTTGACTGAACAGAAACATAATCAAAACTTAATGATCCAGGACATTTATACCAGTTGACACAATAGTGATTTTCAAGAAAAACTACAGCTGGGCACCATTTAATAGCAAGTGCAGGCTGAAACAAACTGAAACAGCCTCAAGTTGCACCAGGGGAGGTTTAGATTGAATATTAGGAAATATTTCTTCTCTGAAATTGTTGTCAGGCACTGGAACAGGCTGCCCAGGGAAGTGGATGAATCACTGTCTCTGGAGGTATTTAAAAGATGTGCAGCTGTGGCACTAAGGGACATGGTTTAGTGATGGGCTTGGCAGTGTTAGGTTTGCGGTTAGACTCTATGATCTTAAAGGTCTTTTCCAATCTAAATGACTCTATGAATTTATCACCACTTCAAAATCTGTAACCTTAAGTATTATATTATTCCCAAAACAACAACCATCACTTTACTGATTCTGTTCTTAAAATTCACTGACTTTCAGATAGATCTGTACTTTGTATGACAGAAAAAAATTTACTTCTGGCTAATCAGCTGCATTCAGTATGTTCACAGTAACTGATGTAACTTCTGAAAAGTGGTATTCTTTCTCCAGTCAACATCCTGTGAGTTTCTCTCTCCTCTCCCATTCAACTTCTCCTCTTCTATTCCCGCTACAATTATGGCAAAACTTTTCCCCCCTTTTGCCTGAACTACCTGTAAACTCTGTCTTCAACCCAGAAGCTACAGGATTTTCTAATCTGAAATTCCAGGCTTACTACCCATATATTGCTTACTCTATCCTTATTTTCTGTCTGCTTTAGTTTTTTTCCCAAATAATTTCAGTAATAAAATCACCCCAGAGCAAAATACAAGTCCTTCAAAAGTTTTAACCTAGGATGCTTCCTGTCCTTTCAGCTCAAGCCTGAACTTCAGTGGCTTAGTAGATCTATCATCATTACCATATAGTTCTTGTCCAGTTTGAGTGTAGTGAAAGCTCTGTGCAGTTTAATGTACACGACCTTTATAATTTTGTCATTCTTCCTACAGCTGTCTCAATTAACCTAGTATATTATATTTTATAACAGAATGTTATGTAAAGAAAACCAAAAGTATAACTACAACTTTTGAAGTAACTACAGAAACCAAACTTAGAATGAACATCACTATCCATCAATGTTCAAAAGTTACTTTACCGTTCTTAGATCTATCTTCTTATTCTTCCTCAAAGTGACATAGGATGCTATTGTTGAAGACTCTGGTGTTGGTGATTTGGTTCTGGGTGGTACAACTCCCACAGGAAAATGTGAGCCTGCAAAACAATAAAGCAATATAGTAAGTGCTTTGCAAAACATTGCCAAAACAGTTCACTGTTTTCTAGAAAATACACCTCATCAGCCTTAGAAACTACTCTTCAAAAGACAACCAAGATCTTAATGCCTATCTAGCACGTCTGTTAAGGTTCACAGACAGATGACTTTCCCCATGGGAAACTACTGCACATGGCACAAGAAATTGCTGGACATACAAATACAAACAAAAATGTTGCCTGTGAGAAATAAGTACAAGTTAAATAGCACTGTCTGGAATGGCTAGATCACACAGATGGTTAGGGGGGAATTACTTGAAAGATGGTCAGACTTCACAGACAATCAGACCTCAGTACTGGTGACCTTTGGTGAAAGGGAGTTTGCAAGGCCAGCAGAATGCCCAGGTAACCGTATCAGTACTGCCAGTTATGGCCAAGCTTACCTAGGTAATGGTGCTGAAAATACAAAACCTAGCAAAAGTTGGACTAATGAAGAAAAAGCCATTATGGGTGGGTTGTTTTTTAGGAGGAAACAAAGGCTGTGGAAGGGAGGGGGAAAGGCGGATGGGAAAGGCCTACCAAAATATACCGATGTAATTAAATAACACATGCTTCATTTTTGCTTCTTGATACATGAAGAAAATAAAACTATAAAAAGTTGTTCCTCACTGATTTTGCCTAAAAATAGGTAAAATGTCTTCTTTAATAGCCAAATTATTTCTCCTTGCTTTTCCTAAAGTTGCACAGATTTCAGAGGATATATTGACTTGATGAAGGCTCAACTCTTTCTCAAAGTTGTTTGATAGGCTGACAAAATAGCCTGAAGGTATTTCAATGCCAAATCCATCATTCAAAACAAAAACTATAAAGCAACAGTTTATAAGGGATAAAACACAGCAGAAGTCCATTTTAATTTTGGGTCACTTTTATGTATCACTCAGTTCATAAATATTCCTCTGCTTGCAGACTGCTATAAGGGGTTTTTTTACATAGTTCTGTTGAAATGTTTCTCTTTGCTGACATTTGAAGAGAGGGAAATGGCTGACAGAAGAAACACCAGAAGTGTCTAGTCCAGTAAGGTGTACAACAAACTAGAAAAACATGTTTTAAAATTTACTAATTTCTAGAACCAACCTCAATAGGAAACTTTGTCATTTAAGTATGATTTCTTAAATCAGCAAGAAAGAAAAATTGCAGAGATGAGCTGCCTTTGAGTTTGTTTCCTTTTTAGCTTATAAATTGTTAAGATAGAATTGCATAAAAATGTTTGTTGAAACAGCACGTAGTTGTAGTGGCACACGCACCATAAAAAACACAACCAATTGGGAATGGTTATATTTTTCCTCCTGCATGTGGATTGTGATAAGTGAATACCCACAACAAGACATATCCATTAGAAAATTCACATGCTCAAAAGCATGGACCAGATGATAAAACACAGCTATGATAAAGCTACTTCACACTGTTTATTGCTTAAGAACATAAAAAGCCTCTTGCTGCTCGATACCACAGCAGCTATTCTCTCCCCTGCACCTAAATATTATTTATATTAGAATAATTTGTATTATTGCTTTCCCTTACTGAGGACTGTTTTCCTACAAAGGGACATCATGAAATTAACGTTCCGTCTTTACAAAAGATGACAGAAAGCAGACTGGGGTGCTCAGAAAGTATTGGTTTGCTTCATAAAGTCAGCATAGTCTCTCTCATATTGCCTTGGTAATTACTTTCCCTCTTGTCATAAATTACTATAAATAATCTGGAACACCACAGGACAGTAAAATCTAGGCAACTTCCTCAATTTAGGTGGCTAATGATTAGCAAATCTCAGGTTAAACCTTTATTTCTCAACACCAAGTTAAGAGATTTAATGTCTATCTTAAGTGAACATTATACCTCAGCAAGTACTATAGTGAATTTGAATTGATTAATTGTCTAAGTGTAAGCTTAATTATATCACAGGGCCATTCACATTGTTTACACCCAAACTGTATTCTAACCTTGGTTTTAAAAACCTCCACTACCGCTCTAATGAAAATAATATCCTTATATGATCATACTTCTTGGCCAAATCTGGTGCTGTTGCACCAGCCTGCTATGTACACGCTTAGTCAAACTACCGTAAGAGAAGGCAGTGATCTCGTTGGCAGTGGAACCATCAAGAGTTATGGTAAAAAAATGGGTAAGTTTAGTTACTTTTTCTAAAAGCTTTTAATGTGTTTTTTGGGAGGTGCTCAAACAGCTTTTCCTGAAGTCACCTTTAACAAACTATTCTGTGTGTTTTAACAAACAGAATTGAGAAGTACTTCCTAGTAAAAGACTCTACTGAGCAATTAGTAGCTTTTATGGTAGCTAGATGAAGAGAAGAATCTAAAGCATTTAGCAATTGCAAAGACCTTTATTGTCTATACACTCCAAGGTCATGATCATTATTCCTATTATATCAGAGGACAGAAGGCAATTCAACAATTACAAGATTAAAAAAAGAAAAAGACATTGTTTCTCTGCCTTATGAGAGCCTGAAAATTCTGTGCTGCTGCCTTTTTGGACGTTCCAGTGACATAACATCGGGAGCTTGATTCAAAAACTGAATAATTGTTCAAGGGCAAGAACATAAATGGGTAATTGTTCAAGGGAATGGTGTGTGGGGAATGTGAGTGATGTGATTAGACATGGTGTCAATAAGGATTTCAGGGTTGTTGGTGAGTGTAATGTTTGATTTTTCTGTGGTGTAATTGATGACATCTTTCTCGTCGTATAATTAAATCATTATTTTATCATGGAAGCTCTTTCATCATGTTAAGAAATGGACAGGCTACAAAAATAGGAAGGATGATATATCTTCTGTAACACAATTAAAGTGCTGTATTCCTTGTGGAAAAGGCCGAGAGGTTGTAAACACCACCCCTGGGGACAAACCTTTAGCTGAAGATTCTGATTCTGAAATTTGTTCTGTTTTTTCTTCGCCATTAGACTCATCCACTTCTGCTACTGTAGTTAACTCCGGTTCACTCTTATAAAGCCTATAATCAGGCCCCTGGGGAATGACAAGTTATGAGGTAAATAAACAGGCATTTTTGTACAAGCGTTTATGTCTTAAGACTCAAAACCAGTTGTTTTTGTGATGATTCTGCTCTCACTTCATGACAATTGTTCAAGTGCCACCGCAGCAGTACTTCCTTGTGGTTAATTTGAGCAACATAATTTGCAGACTTTCAGAAACATCAGAAAAAAATTGCCATGAAAATGTGGGTTTGGGGTTTTTTGTTTTTCTTTTAAATGCTCTTCAGGAAACAAATTTGTATAAGGCTTCAGCAAAGCCCGATTCTGAGCCTAGAGTTTTAGAAGAACTTGTGATTAGAAGAATTTTCTGAAATTTACTCAGATACAGGCATTTAAGTCTTAAGACATTTTCTATATGCACAGAATATATGACAGGAAAATGTGAAGAGCAAATGATGGAGCTATAAATAAAACTATGTAAAGAGTAAAAAACAAAAGTAAAAACGTAAGACAAAAGTAGCCAGATGACAAAATAAAAATTGTGACTGTGCAAAGGAAGGGGGATGCTTCAAGAACAACGTGGCAGTTTAAGCCACTTACACAGTAAGATCCATTTCTCTGATATCCTTGAACTTGGTGAATCTTCTTTTCTTCTGGCAGATGTACTGGGCCCCTGCTATAACAGAGCAAGGAGCTGCTATCACTGGGCAGAGGGGGGATTATGGGAGGATGCTCTGTAAAGTCATAGGACCGAGGGAGTGGAGGACGAGGTGGGACTACTTCCTCTTCCTAAAGATTGTAGAATAGTCACCTTATTTAGATGTGCACACCTGTTACAATTATTTATAACTTAAAAAGAAAAATATATTACCATAGCTACACCAGCTATAGATTTTGGAATTAAAGGGACAATGTCACACTAAAAAAAAAAAAAGGCCGAGACACCTTTATTTTCTTTGGGTTTCTTTGAGGCTTTTAATTCTTTTGTTCACTTTTTATTTTATTACTACCACCTAGACTGAGATACTTCAATAATTTCATTATTAAGCTTATCAAGATTTTCAATTCTAACACCCACATTTTTAGTTGGACACGTATGAACTCACTTACATCATCCTTTTAAAAATTAAATTCAGTATCTTTTTGAAAGATTTGTATAGAAATTACTTTTAGAAAAAGTTCTGTAAGACAGATTGCATAAACTTTAGACAACCATGACAATGTCCCTTTAAAACTGTAACTTCTAGCCAGATTTTCAGAGGAATTGAACATTTGGGAGCTCCCACAGTTTCAGCTGTTCTTGTGGGTGCTCTGGCCATCTGAGAACCAGGCTCAATATGTGAATATACATATAAAGCAATGTATTTCTTCCCATGAAAAGTATGGTGGGTAGAAAACAAATCCATAAATCAAGGTTTATATTTCTAGGGTAAAGAGCCTAAGGAGAGGAAAAGGTGAGAAATGGAAAAAAGAAATATATCAGTGAGAATATAAAGACACAGAACAAATGAAGTGTTAGAATTACTGGTGGAGTATCAGTCTTTAAAACTCATTCATAATGCAATATCTTCACAGAAACATACTGAGTACATATTTCAGACATCCTTAAAACAATTATAAAAATACTGATTTTTATCATATGTATATTACAAATTCACTGATGCTAAAATGGTAAATATTCTAAAACCATACCTCATTTTTATATTTAATAGCTGAAAATGTCCTTGATCCCAAGATGCCTGTTTGGTGGGAGGGGGAAAGGCATAGAAAGAAAGAGAAAAAATGTTGTCAACACTTAGCTTTTAAAATATAAACTATAACCTGTTGCTATCAAACAAATATACAAAGCATCAACTTAAAATAGACGATTGCTTTTTTCTTTTCTCAGCAATCATACCATTTTTTCAAACATACAAAAGCAACTATGGAGCTTATTCTTTTAAAACGTATATGATCCAATCTCACTTCCTACAAGAAAAAAAACAATCAGTTTACCTGTTTCTGAAGAGCTTCTCTGCTGTTTATGTTTACTTAAACCCTCCATGACATCTTGAATTCTCCATAGTTCCTTCTGAATCTGAGCACGCTGTATCCCTGCTGACTCAGTCTGCCAGCAAATAAATAGCACATATAGGTGATCAATTAGAATACGTTGCAAATGGGAAAAGACAGAAAACTGTTTTCTTTCTTTAGACTATACTGCAGATCCTTCCCCAATGAAGGAAGATAAAATGCAGTAATGACACTCTCAAAAATGCAACATTCAAATTTTCTCAGAAACAAAAGCTGTAAGATAAAGTAATTTCATAATGTGTCAGTTAATTTGAGGGAAACTTGCTAGTTCAAACGCCACTTAAGAACAGAACTGTTATCCACTGTCTCCAAAGAAACCCAAGCTAACTTTGCGCAGGAGATCAACATGATACAAAAGAAAATGAATCATCAGTTTCAGCCCTAAAATAGGTAGAGATGAACGTGGTGTTTGCACACTTGTATATAAACCATGGGCATATTTCGTATGCTTCAGTGTGCATAACACAGATTTCCCAGCTCTTGGGCTTCCTTGTAATCTCCCTTTCATAGCTGCACAGAAAAATCAGTCCCTGGAGCAAATAGGTTTCAATACCACCGAGCAAGGACGACACCCATCTGCCTATTCCAGAGAATGCATGCACATCTCTCTGTCTCACAGAAAGATCTCCTTTGAAATTCAGAACTTATGCTAACTGTCCAAATCCTCCACAGCATAGTGAGCTAAGAAGATACACATCAAAACTCCTCATACTTAAGTCCTGAAGCAATGCTTCAAATATTTTTTATTATAATTGATTTTGCTAGAATGATTTAATTACATTTTAAAATATTCTGTTAAGTGGAAAGATTTGTGTGAAGATTTACTATGACTGTCATAGCCAGTAATGTCTGATGAAACGACCACCTTTTGGACACAACCACTGAAACAGAAAGAGGAGGCGTCCAAGACACAGGAAAACCAGTGCTGTAGCCTCGAAAAAATAGGAAAAGCTGAGGACTGCCTCAGAGCTTATTAACTTTTAATTTCTTTTTATACCTTATAAATTAATGCATGACACATCCCCTTTTTGTCATTTGTGTAGTTTTTAAACAAAACAATAGAAAACAAAAGTTACTTAAAGGTACTTTAAGACCTATGCCACACCTGAATTTCTCCAAGACGGTCAAGTTGCTCCTGCATATGGTTCCTTGTTACAGTTACATCATACTCCAACTTATCATATTCTCTCCAAGCTCTTTCCAGTTCCTAAGTATATAACAAACAAATTACAGGTGCATTCAAGTAAAAAAAAAAAGTATATTTATTTTTCTTTATTCAGTGGCATGAAACTTCAGCAAGTAATGCATAAACAGATATCAGCAATAAATAAATACATACTTCAGAGAATACAATGTTTAAACAGGTTTTTTATTTTCTAATGATATTGAATTCAAAGGAACAGCATTTTGCCTTTTTATAGAATGCTTTGGGTTGGAAGGAACCTTAAAGATCATCCAGTCCCACCCCCTGCCATGGGCAGGGACACCTCCCACCAGACCAGGTTGCTCCAAGCCCCATCCAACCTGGCCTTGAACACTGCCAGGGACGGGGCAGCCACAGCTTCTCTGGGCAGCCTGGGCCAGTGTCTCACCACCCTCACTTGAAAGAATTCACTCCTCATATCCAGTCTAAATCTACCTTCCTTTAGTTTGAACCCATTCCCCTCGTCCTATCACTCCATGCCCTCGTGAAAAGTCCCTCTCCAGCTTTCCTGTAGGGCCCCTCAGGTACTTTTTTGTTTTCACAAACAAAAAAGACAGGCAAGGGCAAAATCTTCATAATATGTCTTTATAGTCGGCAGGCATGTGGGTCTTAAGCTGTCCTTCCAGCAAGGCAGTGCACCCACAGAAATGGATGCAGCTTTGTCACTTTTATCACACGGAATACAGATGTGCGAGTGCACTGCACGTGTGTGTTTACACAATGTACTTCACAAGACAAATGGAAGTCATCTAACCCTGCCTGTGAGGTTACCAGTGTGTGCCCCAGGCCTGCTAATACACCATGATTTTACATATGTGAAACTACAACCACCAGAAGGGAGAAGGTGCAAAAAGAAAATCTTCTTTGAAGTCAGCTCTACCATCTCACTTTTTAAGCCTACATCAAGCAATTTACTCAATTTAGCCTTAATTTAAAAGTTAATGAGGGAAAGCATATCTGGAGGATTTCCTTTCCTCTAATTCCCTTCTCCTTGTCCAACCAATTCCTTTTACAACACAGTCTAACATTTGGTCTAAAACTAGTATTTCAGGGCCTACTTTGTATCCACTTCACCACAGCAAAGCACTGGAATTTGGCACTGAAATACCTTCTTGGATGTATATGTAAGTAGGCAAAAGTGATTCTTTGCCTTGTCATTTCAGTGTAGAAACCATCATAAAGCACAGAAAATAGCAATTTCCTTCCTTTTTTTAAAAAAAAAAAAGCTTTTGAAAGTACGTAAGTTGAAATATCTTCTAAATATAACAGCTTACGAGAGACCATAACAGTATAATCTTTTCTTCTTTTCATCCTGCAGCTGCTTTTGCTTAAAATAAGCCATCTATCTGATAGTTTGTGCTTGCAACTATTTTGCCATCACATAAAATAGCTTATTTGCATTATTTAATTTTTCTGTAATCAGTTTTTCATATATAAAGAGAAAAATTACCACACCAATTAAAGTCAGTAAGCACTCATTCCTGGCCAAAAAAGAAAGAAATAAAAAATTAAAGAAAGAGTACTCGATGAATATAGTGAAAAGATCACTTCCCAGCTGCCTTTGATAAAAATACAAGCAAGTAAAAGACAACTGAGTTTTGCTGAAACGCAGTGAAAAATAACCAAAGACAACCCAATTAAGAATACGAACACGAAGATAATAGTTTACCACTTCACTGAGTTTTACTGGCAAGAATGTGTTACTTACGGCAGTGGCTCGCGATACTTCTCGACAAGTGCTAAGTAGTCCATTCTGCAAGTCATCTCTCTGTAGGACTACATTTTGTATGGCTGCGGGGTTATCTGCATTCATTTCTATCTCCTGACTTGCTGATAGCAAAGCTTGCTCAAGCGTGTACTATTATAATAAAAAGAATCATTTTTAATGTTCTGCATCATTGGACTGATTTCCATTTTATTTCAGTTATCAATGTCCTGACAATAAGCATGTAAAATAACATCCACTTTAGGTAATAAATACAATTGTCCTACTTTCTCTTTGTGTAGCTGTTGAAGCTTCTCCTCCAGTGCTTGTACAACTTTATCTTGCTCACATAAACGGCTAAGCTTAGCCTAGTACACAACAACAGAAAATGATCACAGTTAGGATTTCATTTTTAACATCTTCAGTAATCATAACACAACTTGATCAAATCATTACAGGAATCTATATAAAATGTTATCATCATAAAATATGAATTCTAAAATTATGAAGGCAGTCTTGCATTTTCAAATTAACCTTAAGAAACCCTCTGAAGAGACCATGAAATAAGTCTTATAACTTGAAACAGTGTGGCTCAAAACACGTATTTTATGATTCTGCAGCTAAATCTTTACAACTTTGTAATAGGTATTAAATACCATTTTAATCTACATTTACCTCAGTATTATAAAGAACACTGTATACATTCACAGTCTTTCTCATGGCTTATGTCAGGTGGTAGTTTTTAATAGTTAGTTATTAGTACTCTCCATGCTCTGCTCTGTTTTAGCTCTGAGGCTCGGCTATGACTAAAACTGTTCACCTCCAGTTTGAGCAAATAACTGTTCCGTGAATTAGTTTACTTTCTACTTTCAGTTTGTGCTGCTCTGACTTTTTAACTCTAATGTAACACTGGAAGCCTGCGTTCTTTTTTACTTTTAAAATAACAGCCCTTAAATCATTATGTCTACTCTGTGCAAGAATGACTAGACATGCATATGTATGACTGTACGTGTGTGTTCTTCACCCCCAATTTTACACTCAGCCCCTTTCTTTCAGTCACTAGCAACTCACTACCTGACTACTATTACTACTGAACAGTAACGACCTGTGCCAAATTTCAGTTTGGAGCATCGTGTTTCCTGAGAAATTACATCTCTCATGCTTATAACTGAACTACAACTACAGAGTTTTTCCATTCTAAAGTAATTCCTTTCTTGTAATTCCTTTGAACAAATATAATACTTGAAATTTCAGCCTAAAATATAATAGTTCCTGCAAGCTAGAAGCTTGTTACAAGAAGAGGCTCACACAATTCACAAAGCAACTTATGCTGGTAATCACGTATACAAAGTGCATTTCAAACTGAACAGTCGAGGGAATTTATTATCAAAATAAAGAGACAAACACCAACATTTCCAAGGAAGAAGAAATACAGATGACTTACATCAATATCCAGCTCTTCAGTTCTATATTTGTATAGTGTACCCCTACATTCTTCTTGTGTTAACTATAAGGAAGAATAATATTGCCATAAAACAACTTAATTGGACTATGAAAATGAAACAACTGTTCAACTTAAGAGTTTTAATACAGAAATCAGCTTTTGCTTGAAAGTCAAACACACCACACTGAGCAATATATTTTTAGCCAATGTATATTAATGAAGTAAATGGAATGTCAAGCAGACTGTCAGTAGAAAGTTGCATTAACTTAACAAGCTGTGTTTCTAATGCAAACTGGATTTTTGAAAATGTACAACTCAATCAAACATGGATTATGTAGGAAGATGAAACTGCCAGACATGGCACCTAGACACAGATACACATAATTATGTACTTTTCCTTATAGCATTCTAAACACAGTGGCTTATTCTACTTGGAATTAACCACTCTAGGCTCACTAAGGTCAAGTGTATTCACAAGGAGGATAATCTGATGTGAATCTCAGATCAGAACAGAATGACCTAAGTATAAAAAATGTGTGTAAAATATCTCTTTACAGACATATGCCCACTAAGTGCCACCAAATACCTTTCTGCCTACTTTTTCATATGGATTCCCTCCCCTCCAACACAGTATTACCAGAAATACTATAAATGCAAGCCCTTCTATTTTATCTTTGGACCTGGGCAAACCTGTCTCCTCATGCCAGTCAGCACGTAAGGTAACCTCAAACTATTTTCATACAGCTCCTCACAATAAGTTCTTAACTTTTCCAGTCTCTGAACTGACTAGTAACAAGATCTAGAAATATTTTACACAAAAAAGGTAGCTCCCCATTTTAGAATGGACTGTCACATACAGTAACTACTTAATGTCCTATACAGCAAGTATTGGCATAACACTATTAACCTTTGTATTCTATTTAATTAAAAACATGTGTGCATTCAGCCTCAACATAGATGCTTTACTTTCATCTATCTAATTAGGTCATAGTGCAAGAAAGACTATAAAAACACAAGTCTATGTTAAAGGACACTTAGAAATAAAAGGACGAGGGGAGGGTTAATCAGACAAGCATTCCAAACATACAGTAAATCCTCAACACACTTAAGTGTTTCATTTCAAGACATTATGTCCACATACCTCATGCAAATGCACCTGGTGACAATTTAAAACTACGTATAGTGTATTAAAACCACACAGTAACTTTCTTTGAAATGGACATTTTATGAAAATGAGTGTTGGAATATGAAAAAAGCCACAGCACTTTTGCACCTCATGAATGTCACAAAAATTAAGATATCTAATTAAACTCCTACTATTGTAGACTTGTGTTTTTTAACTGTTGATTTTATCACTATGAGAGAAAAATGAGGAATGGAAATATTTAAAAAACTCATAAACATGGCCAAATGTCATGAACTTACAGAGGAAACCTAGTTATATTTAACAACAGAAGATTTTACAAAAGTAAGATTATCTTCTATTAGATAAATACATCTTCCCAAGGCACTGCTCAGTATTTTAGATAGCTTGCCTGGGAAAATGTAATGTTATTTTTTCAAGGAAATATTTTTTACACTTTTAATTTTTTTTTTTTAAAAAGACACTTATTTTTTTGGCATTTCAACCTGAATTATAGTCAAGTTTAAAATAGCTTGCCAATTCAGCATCCTTATCCCTGCCTACCTCCTAAAAGGAATATATTTTATTCAGAAAACAAAAATACATTTTCAAAGAACACTATACATGTGCTAATTCTTATTAAAATCCTATCGCACTTTTAAAATTGCTGCCAAGTTCTTGCTTTTGTCAGCGGTACTAGTTTCCCACAATAGGCATTTGCTGGAGAGCCACTTAATTTCAACATTTCTACTGCAACATTTTATGTAGACTTAGCACAAAAGCTTTAAAAATAGTATGAAATAATTAATCCATCTCTAAAAAAACCAGCGGCTTCTCTTTCCACAGCACACCTGTAGATCAGCTTAAGACAACAAAGTGCAGAATGCTACCACGTTCTACTGGAATTATGAGATGAATTCCAGTAGACAAAACACAGTGACCTATTACAAGCAAGGTTACAACCTCATAACTCTGGGAAGTGCATTGTAACAGCTCCAACGATCAAGTTATCAAAATGTATTTTATATCACGCTCAACAAACGCCTCTCACCAAACTGTCCCTACAAATACTTTACCAGGGGCAGTAACTTCAGTGAAAGGGTGCCACCTACTGCACCGAGAAGCCTGGCTGCTCACTTCCACACTTTTCCTTGATATTTGACTACTCAAATGCAAAAAAAGTCCATTCCTTTTAACACTGAAATACACTGCACAGCTCCCAGACATCAAGCAGAAACCCTGAGTACCTACAAGTAGAAATTATAATTTTTAAAAGACAAACTGCACACAGTTTGGCCAAACATGTATCATCTTCTGTGTGAAAAGGTAAAGTGACCTTAATTGAGTCACCATCTTATGTTAGAAATAATTTGTCACCTACTTTACAGTCCCACTGTACAGTCACCATCTCTGTTAAACACCAGTACCAGATGAATCACAGAAGTGAATAAATCCACCACAATGGACACAGTGTAAGATGTCCTCAGAGGGAAATTTCTTCCCAAATAAACGCAGATTAGGCAAATCTTTCCCTTGAGACATGAGGGGTTAAACCTATTTAAGCAGTCAATGATAAAAACATCTAAGTGACAGTATTATTCCATTACCTTATAGGCTATTTTCTGATTCCACTAACCATTTTGATTCAGTAAATATATGGCAGGAAATGTCACACCCCGAGGGCACACGAAGCATCTCTGCAAGATTACTGCACTTAGAAAATTAAAACGGGACGATCTAGAACATTTTGTGTGGAGCACAAGGTTAAAGTCAGACTTCCAAGAGGCTTTTTTGTTTTCTCTTTTAAAGTACTTCATATTATCAGGAAGCAGGGCAAATGGGTATTTACTCTGCAGTAAACAAGTTTCTCCTCTAATTTTGCATAATGCAACAGATGACATTTCAAACACAGACTGGAAACACAAGATTTTTAGCTCAAATACAACCATCTCGTATTCATAATAAAACTTGAAAAATATTTCTACCTACAAATCTCAAAACCTAACACACGTAACAGTTTGCAGCTGCAACAATAACAAAGTATGCCACAAGCAAGATCTTCCTATCCTTATAGGAGCAAAAAAGCCAAAGACTATTTTTAATGTATAAAGAACTATTATACAAGCAAAGACCTGGATGTTAGCTTGTTGCACCCAGATTTTTATTTCCCCTCCTTTAGGAAACTCATAAGGGGAACTGAGGATAATTCTACCTTTTAAAATCAGCATAAACTGCTTTACAAAACAAGATTAACACACCTTACCTAGTATTAGAAAGAAACAAAAACAAAACAAAAAACCAAGGTAGAAAGGGGTCCAGGCTGTAGAAAGCCTCTATTTTTCTTATCTGTACATATGGAATCACTGCCCTGGCTTATATTGTAAATCTATAGTACAGTCTGTAGAGCAGACTGATGTGAATCAAAGTGATTTAAATAACTGTGAGATGTAACAAATCACAAACAAAAATGTCTTATAAAACCCACATTTGAAATAGTATAAATGTTAGCTATTTGACTAAATAACCGTTAATCGTTACAAATGAACAGTAAGCAAGACACCTTAAATTAAATACAAGCTTTTCTTGCTTTCCTTTGCTTAACTCTGATCAGTCATAAAACTGAACTGAATAAACTGATGAAAGATCCTTTTCTGTACCCACAGGAATGGTTACAGTCATCAGAAACTAGTTTATCATCTTGACAACAAAACAGGTTTCTAAATACAGGGGTTTCTCCCAGTTGCTATCCCAGTCTTACACAGAGGCTTCTCCCAATTGTTTACATTTCTTTAAAACTGCAGTGGAAAAGATGACTGGTAAAACCAATTTAATTTATTTGAATGAAAATTATATATTGTTTAAACTTCAAATAAGTTGCCAGAATTTCAGACAGGTTAGTTTTGCATTACAAAAGTTTAGAAGACTATTTGGGCAGTGAAATTTTGAGTCTATTTTTATCCTTCCCTGGAAGTCAGTTAACGTGGTATTTCATATAGGAAACTTCATCTGTGAAAGCAGAGGGTTTTGCTAGTTCTCCAGTTCATGCAAAACATGGGTTCTTCTGCACAAGCCTGCCAACATGTTGCAAACACTCCAACCTGAACAGACCACATCTCCAGTGACAAAAGGTTATTCAGTCTTCGTGACCTGTTAGATTCACTGTTCCTTTGACACAAATGTCAAAAAAGGTGTTTATTCAGCATCAAATATGAAGCAGCAGGTATGTCTACAAGGTGAAGGCAGTGCTGTGTAGTGAGACATTAGCTGACAGCATAGTTTAGTCAAGACAGCACTCTGAAATTTATTGGTATCCTTAAGTAAGCAGGCAGACTAGCACGGGCACAGCTGTACCTCAGAAGTGCCCACAGCAGGGGGGTTGAACTAGATGGTCTTTAAAGTCTTTTCCAATCCAAAACATTCTATGATAAAAATATTAGAAGCTTAGATAGTTTACCCCGACACATCCAAAGCACTTCTCTTCATTATATGTTTTTTGACTTATTTGTCCTAAATAATCTATTACAGAAGATGGATTTGCTTTTTTAAAAAAAAAAATAAAAAAAATCATAACAGCTAGGCTTCTTTAAAAAAAAATAAACAAACCCAAGAAAAACCAATTTCTTTTAGGGCTTGGGGGCACTTTACTTCTTCCATTCCTCTCTCAAATAGTTCCTTCAGGTTCCATGTTAAAGCTCCTATTTTGTACCTAGGAGCACAAATCGGGTGATCCTGAACTCAGTCACTCACAAACCCAACTCCCTTTGCAAAGCTGAGATTTTACTTGCAGCTTTTCTGGATCACAATCAAATCTACCATGTGGAGTTGACTTCCAAACAATATGAAACATGAAATTAACCTGCAGCATTTTTTAGAAACATGGCAAAACATGAATCACTAATAAATGACTGTTTTATGTGGCAGAACGTCTCCTTTTTTTCAGTCTACACAACCTTTATACATCGTTTTGGTTCACAAGAGCATGAACACAAGTGTAAGGAAACCAGTCAGATATTCTCTTCTGACTGGCAGCCAGAATTGCACACCTCATCTACTTCAAAATATCAGTCATTTAAGTAAGAACAACCTCTCTCTGTTGCAGTTGAGGCTAGAAGCTTCTTAAAACATTCCCTGATGTGACAGTTAAGCCCCAGTATCCCTAAGACACTGCAGTGCCAACAGATACGTATTGGCCATGCTCATAAGTTAATGCAGGACTCGACTCAGCCAATATTTCCATTCACATTTCTGATTCTTCTTCCATCTTACCATTTACAACCATCACTAGATACTCTGTAAGCGTGCACAGTTAAGTCTGCTGTGACTTTATGAACAGACACTGCCTTTTGGATTTACAGTCCCCAGATCAAAGTAATTTTGATCCTTCCTTTCTTCAGTGGCTAAAGGCTTGGTAGGTGCAAACAAAAACTTGTAAATCCACTTCCTAAAACAAAACAAAATTGCCAGAAATGACCAGGTAAACACCACTCACATGCTTTTGTAGTGGTCAAAAGAAAGAAGCACCTTTAAACACTAATTGCAGAGAATCATGCTAAGACAAATGTTGGAAGCTTATTGAAAGTTTTATGAATTTACTGGACACCTGCATAAAACATCAACTAATTATATTGTCTAGACAGAAAAAGTTATTCAAAAGTGTACATTTAATACTTTACAACAAAAACACAGCAGAAGCCATGCTAGCGATATTGCAGCATTTTATAAAGCATGGATGACTTGTGGTTTTCCAAAGCAAATAAGAGAAACACCAATGTTATGAATAAATCTGAGGAACAACCAAAACTGTCACTAGGGAAAATTTTCGCAGATGATAAAGCAATTTCATTCACTATCCAAGACCTTACTTGCTGGTACAGTTGTGGTCTTAGCGCCGAGTTCTCAATCATAGTGTGAACCATGGTGATTAAAGGTTCATTCTCTTTCATCTATTTCAAATCAGGAGGAGCATACAGCAAACATCAGTTTACAGCATGGCTAGATTTGAAAGACGACACTGTAAAATACAGCCTCTACTTTAATTTTTTCTAGTAATGCAGTAGATTACATTTTACCCCATGCTTTTTATATATTCCATCATTCAGTAATATCAACATCTGAAAAGTTTAATAATATCAAACAAATGTATCAAAACCACATAAATGCTCAAAACCAATGTAATATTTATTTACCAACACTCTCTTTTTAAAAATAAAAATGCTTAAAATAAGCCTGGCTTTGCTCGATATTGAAATGAAAAGTATTACCAGATTATGCAATAGGAACACACAAACCTTTATCGGAAAACCTTTTAAATTATAGATTTAATAACTCAATGCACCTTAAAAGATGAAGGCATTCCCAACTTCTGAATATTGAAGTGAGGTTTAAACTTACATTCATGTAATCACAAAATACCTTTATATACTGCACTGATTTATACACTCAGGAACTTTGAATCACTACTCATTGTATTTATCCACACCCATATGTGGGTGTGAAACTATTTTGGAACTAGTCAGACATTTTCTATAATGATTAGTATTTATTGATATGCATGCAAATGTCAAAACCAGATACTTTGATTATTACAGTAAAAATTGCATACATTTAGGATTTCAGAAGAGTATTCAGCATAGAAAATAGTATGGGATTTTTGGTTTTAAAAAGAGATTTTCTTACAAGTAAGGGAAAAATTATGAAAACAGAGTTTTCCTCTCCAAAAGAAACTGAAAAGTCGCTTAACACACAATCCCCTTCCTGTTTTTGTTGGAAACTTCAGCAATACCTGCTTCAAGTATGGTTACACAAGAAGGAAGCGTGTGTATGAATATTTATGGTCTTTCACTCTGTCTTTATGTATATATACGCACTTGGCATGAATTTGCATGGCAAGGTTTTGTTTCACAAACTGAAATGCAACAGAAAGCCTGAATTTTTGATGCCTTTTGGAATTTCTTGCCCCTAATTATTTAGGAAAAAAACTCTAACTTTTAAATTTGGACCAGTATTTTTTTTGTCTTTCTGGGAATTACATTTTTCTCGTTATAGATAGAGCACCTTTTTGTTGTTGTTGTTGTTTCTTATACACAGTAAAGTCTGATCAGCTTATAAGTTAATCAGCCAACAAAGAGTACCTTATCTGAAGAAGGCAAGCTTATGATGTTCTGTTTGTTCAAGGCAGGAAAAAACCCAAACAAGCAACCCCTCCCATTTGCTCCATCATCTACAGTATACATAAACACAAAACTAGAACTGACACAAGAAGTTTTTCTCCCTTTACATTAAAAATTTGTCCAGAGAGTGGTTGCACCGGTGATACCAAAAGGTATCTCAATAGTAAGACCAATAAGGTCCAAAGCCAAGCAAACTAAGCGAGCCAAGCAGTCAAATATAGCACACTTTTTTCCCCTTTAGTATATATAATGTTTCAAAAACATACTGACACTTAACTATTGAGAAGTTCTTGAGGGACTATGTATTTGTCACAAACCTTCCATTAACTGAAGTTAGTGCATGCACAAGGCAATGCATACTGAAGAAGCGGCAAAGTAATTGAGACTTAGATGGGACACAATGGCAAGTCCCATGCTCTAAAAGGAGAAGAGGATACCTATTTTGTGTTCTTGAAGCATTATCATGAGGCTACTCCCAAACTTAAGTTGGACACTATTCACATTGAATAAAGAGCTCAAGGAAAAATACTTGCTTGTTCATAACAAATGTTCTCTCACTTCAGAAAAATAAAGACACTTTTTTGTACAGTAAAGGACACCTTTTAGAGGCTATATATAATACTAATAACATTACACTGAGTCTCTCCAACTAAAGAAGTCACAAGAATGGGAATTAAGATTTTCATAATGAAACTGAAGTTGTGAATTGCCCCATGCCACACAAACAGAGCAGTAAAACCAAGTAAAATCCAGCAGTCTTGGCTTTATCATTTCCTACATCTAGTAAATAAGACTTTCTCCCCAGAAGCGATGCTTCAACTTTGCTTTTATCTTTACTGATGTAGTAAGTTGGAACTGATGTTTCAGTAACTGATGTTTCAGTTGGAAACAATGAAAAAACCACATCCTTGACATATGAAATATATGAGCAGCTATGTTACTTATCAGTGGGCATCTGAGTGGGTATTTTGTGTTTTAAACTGTAAAGCCAAGCTTTTCTCCTTTTCCTAAATTCTCTTCTGTGTTTGAGAATACCCTACCCAGATGACATTTCTGTATCTTCTGCTCTGGTGGCAGTGATCAGCTAGAAGAGTGTCTCCCTATCACTGATGAGACAAGATCATATGTTACGGATGACAAAACACTGAACTAAGACTGGCACTTTTATCTACTTTGTCTTAAGCTTCCTGAAGGTAAAAGCAATGGCAATAGGACCTGACCAAGCTTTTCTCCCACCTTTCCTCTGCTCTTTAATCTTCTGGCCAAAAAAAGAAGTAAAAAGCACTTTTCCTTCCTGCCTTCTTTTTACAGCAAGCAATGCTGCCTCCAGCTCAGTCTTTTTTTCACCCTTCAGAGCCCCTGACCTTGAGCCTCTCCTTCCACTGGGGAGAGAAAAGGAAAAAAAGAAGCAGCAGAAAGAACAGCATTGGTGGCTGGGGTCAGCTCACTCTACCTTTTCCAGATAACCTGAAAAATACAAGTAAAAGTAGTATTCTCTACGTTCCTAACATAGGACATAGAATTTTAGGCTGAAACACAAGATACCAGATATACTATAGGATATCTGTCAACTCTATTCAAACTCCCTTGTGCTATTCCAGCCTCCCTTAATTTACCACCTTTTCCCAGAACTACCTTCAGCACCTCAAAGAGTGTGATGAAGAGGAGAAAACAGAAGTAAAATGCAGACAGTATGGACGTTGGCTGTGTGACCTTCACTCCTTTATGTGTCAACTTCTTGTTAAAGTTCTTTTTATTTTTATGCATCCTTTGAAAACTGAAAGAAACTAAAAATGGAAGTACCAGCAGAAGTATATGAACAACTTAACACCTAACTATTCACATAAATGGCCATTCCAAGAAAGAGTGAAAAAAAACCCACAGAATGATTAAATTAAATTTAGGAAAGCTTCTACTGTGACAAACCAACCTGTGACATGCTGACATCAATATGACAACACGCATGGAGAGTTTTACATAGCTTGAGTTCAGTAGAAAAGGGTTTTTTTAGGCAAAGTTTTACTATCAGCAGAAAATTGAGAGGTGTAGTAAAATACTGGTTTGCTGGCATTCTCTGTACTAACAGAAGGGTTCAAGTGGGATCTCCTGCCATGGCTTTAGTTAAAAAGGAGAAAAAAAAGCATGTCTAATTTTTATTTGAAAAAAATTATGTTCCTACTTTTTGTGACTGTTATTGTAAATACTGGGTAAAAATACATTAGGGAGACTGCTGGCTTGGATCTAGTAATAAACAAAAAGTGATTCCTTAAAATTTGATAATGCATAAGGCTGAGCTCCTATGTGCCCTTATAACATGTCCTACATTAGCAAACAAGTCATCTTTGCCTAGGCTTGCTAGCTACATCCAAAGAACTACTTCCTAAAGGCAGATGAGGCAGCAAACCTTGAGCCAGCAGACTGGTTCACAATCTCACTTTAAGAAAAGGATGCTGGACAATGATTCTTTCGGCCATAGGACATCGAAGAAGTCATATGGCTGGATATGTCTGTCAGTCTCTTCAGTCTTTTTTTTCACCTCTCTCTGAACTCCAACAACAACAACAAAAATTCTGAAAGCATAATACGAAACCATCAAAAAGTGTGAGAGAAGAATTTCTAAGCATCTCAGAATCAAACAGCAGTAAAAATAGAAGAATGACTTATAAAAGGCTATGGGATATTCTTGAGTCTTGATAAGAAAGCCACCTAACCAGTAGACAACAACTTACTGTAACAGCAGAAAAGTCACCCTCCTTACCAATGAACTTTAGTATGCCTGAAAATTCACCTGTGCAACCTTAGTACAAACCTATTAATTATTGTTATGTGCAGTACTGAATATTTTTGTGACCAAAAAAGTGAGAGTTGGAGATAACAGGACTGGAGTTCCATCACACACTCTAGGCAAAGCAGGTTTTGACACTATTTTCAGAGATTATAGTGAAAGTGAAAATACCCAATTTAAATACACTGGGCATTTAAAGTTCAAAGAGGGGAAGTGTTTATACAAGCTTGTTACAGATGCAGTAATAATAAGTAAAAGCCTCAACTAGACTAAAAGAAACCTTGATTTTTTTCTTCTTAACATAAAGGAAAACTGAAAATGGACAAAAGAATAAGAAGATATGAGATACCACCCCCTAGAAACAGTGGTACTCAAAGCAAAAAGACTCTCGGGGTTTTATTTCATACAGGTAGGTGGCAGTATTATACTAAAACAAGCTGAAAAAGAGAAAAACTGGTCAGAAACTGGGACAAGTATTCCAGTCTGCTCTTCTATGATTTTGTGATTGAAGTAACATATTTTACATTTGATAATGATTTCTTACTGTAAGAACCATAGTTATTTTTTTGATCTCTGGTAGGGGCAATTATGGCACATTTATAAGATTTAGACACTTCCCTAAATTAATGTTTATCACATCACAGTTCTAAATTCTATCTGGTAAGTAAAAAGAAAAGTAAAAAGAAAATCCTTTTTAACACTTTGCATGTTATACATAGGCAGTACTCTCCTGTTAATCCTGTCTGTTATAGTCATAAACTGGGCATATTGAGCAACAGCACTGTACATAGTTTCACACTTCACATGGACAGTTGTCCTTTCTTGGTAATGAATTACACTGCTGAAGACAGAATTATTCCCTGATTTGAAAACATTATGCACTGGAAATATTTGAGTTGGATGAAATATTTTGGCCTAATTTAGCAAGCAGTTTTTCCTTACTGTTTTGCATGTCCTGTGACCCTTTAAGACAAGACAAAGATGTTTAGAAATGCACTGCCATTTAACTGAATTGGCTACAATTTGCACCTTGTTTCCAAGAGATAACAGAAAATTAAAATCACTGGGTGAACCAAGCCCATGTGTGTGTATGTCTCCGTGTGCATGTGTGGTTTTTTAATAACTCATTGCAATGCTATCACAGGAACATGTGGGACATAAAAGTTCTAAGAACAGCTGGTTTTAAGTGCAAGATTAAAAAAAAATCATTAGAAGAAAGAATATTAGAAAAAGCTCTAGCGATTTTTATATTTTTAACTAACAGGACACCTAGTTGCTTATATTTCTCTCGGCACTTATGACTATCTTTTATAAGTGTTAGCAAAAATTTCCCATTTACAAACATCTCACACAACTTGTAACGAAGTTCCATTGCACCATGCAACAAAGCCATAAAAAGAGGTATGTGATTTCACAATTCTTCACTTAGCAATCAATTATGTTAGCAGAGATGGAATTGTACCCCGACTTCCTAAGTTATCAGAAGGTGTGAGAGAAGTAAAATCTTATTCTTGCATAAATCTTTAAGAAATAACCGAGTAAAGGAGAAAAAGTAACAAGCCATGCTATAATTTGTTTAAAACATTTTTTCCAGGTTGGACCTCCCTTACAGTTAATGTCCTGTAGAGACATTTAACTTCTTAATCTGGAAAACTAAAATCATCAGAAAACAATTGATTTTCTATAAACTGCATGTGTGTCATATGAGCTTGGAAATACATTACCACTTTGGTTAAAGATGGTAAAATGCTACAGTTAGTGTTATTATAAGAAGGAAATGAAGAATTGAAAAATTAATTGGTGAGTGGCTACTGTATTCTGACAAATTTTAAATTGAGTTGTTTTGTTTTGTTTGTTTGTTTTCCTCCATTACATGCCAAATTTGTAATCGATTAAGATATTCTGTGTTACTTAAAAAAGTTGTGTATTAAATATCCAACCTCTTAAAAAAGCACTGAAAATCCTTCTCCCCAAATATTTCCAGCTTGATAGGAGCAGGCAAAAAGCATTAAGAAATGTAAACACAGAAGAAAATTGCAAATCCCACCTGATGATCCAAATACAAGGCATTCCTTTGAAGGTGATGTGAAAGAATCTCATTCTAGAAGGCAGCAGTCAGGGGGAAAAAGGAAAGGGACAGAAGGTGCAGAATACATGAAAAGAGCTTTAAAAGATGTAAACTAGACAGTGATCTTTCTGTTTTATGTAGAAATACAATGCTGCTTTTATCTGCTTTTTTTTTTGGTGAACTGTTAACAAGTTTTGATCTGGAAACAGAAGTGATGAAAGTTTGCCATGAATAAGACTACAAACTGCTACATTACATTCTAGTTTTAAATAAAAAATACAGTAAGCTCATGTAAATGTCTACTACACAGACAACTATAAACCCTTTGTTAAATCTGTTTTAAACAAGTCCTAATTTTTGTACACAGATTACAAACAATATCATATCTGATATGAAGCAGTATAAACAATGTATTAATCTCATGATCTATCACTACCAATTTTGCCTGTAGCACCAATAGGCTAAAAATTTTTAACTTTAAACTTAGCTACAATATATTTTAAAATATTCCTATGTAATTTTGACTCGGCTAATATCAAAAAGCTATGAGTAAAGCCTCAAAGGGTTAATAGCAGAACATTACATACATAAAGTTACTCTATTCTACTGCCATAGTAGTCAGAGAATTTTGCACTAATGGTACAATGTAAACTTTGATTAGTGAATGACTACAAGTTAGTGAGAATGGTACATGACACACATTGCTTTATAGCTGACCTTTGGGCTGCTGGCCTCAAGTTTTAGTTGCATGAGCTGTGCTAGTGTGTGTTCCCGGATACTACTCAGTTCAGCTTGCTGCCGTCTCAGCTTTATTAGCAGCAGCGTGAGCTCCTCTGGCTGAAGGAGTGCAGTGTGAGAAGCCAAAGAGTAGAAAAAAGGTTAATTGGTATCCTAAACAACACTTAATTAAAATAAGGGTTCTTAGTATCTTTCTTACAAAAGCTTTCTATAGCAATACAACAAAAGACACACCATTTTCACCAAACTGACCACTTTCAAATATATAACAAAGGGCTAAGGTCTGACTATTTAAAACAACAATGTTGTAACATTCTGTATGGAGGACAAAAGTGCAGGAGAAATTCTACAGCCTCCAAACTTTTTCTGACTTGCATATCAAATTGACGATATTGACTTAAGTGGGGGAGATCATTCCAGCCCTTAGGATATCATTATCTGTACATGGACAGCCATTTGGGCTTGGTGAAAGATTAAAAAAATTCCCTCAAGAAAATTTAGTTTCTAAAATAATTCTTCAAAAGTATACGTTAAAATTCAGAGTAAATAAAAAGCCCCAAGATAACTGACCTACATCAGAAACAATCATCTTTCACAAAATAAAACTGCACAAGCATGACAAAAAAATAATTCTGTCCCACCTTCCACACAGATTTGAGGCTACCAGTGAACTTACTGCTTTACTTTTATGACTAAAATGTACAATACAGCCTTAGGAAGGGATGAAGAATAGTATTTAAAACCCAAGATTATATATATAATGAAAATGCAGTCATGCTCAAATGGGTATTTGGCAGGTAATTCCACATAGATCAGTTTAGGTCAGTTTGGGAAACTCCACCTGAACCATTCTTGGGAATCACTTCTATTAGCAGTACTTCAAAGAAAACAAAACACTTAAAATTACAAGGGCTTTTGTTACTTTCCTGTTTGTTTCTGTTTCTTACACTTCTCCAAAAGTCAGTCTTATAAGAGGTTAAATATTCATCCAGCATTTTGACTTTTCACATGTTCTGCAAGTTAAAGAACCCCACCAAAACCAAAAAACCCCCTAGAGACCCCCGCCTGCTCTCACCCACAGTCACAGAATTTTCCCAAAGCAAAGTAAGGAAAAAAGCTCCAGAGAACCAAATATTAAATTACTGAAAAACTAATACCAGTTTCTTAGAATAAAGAAGAAAAATCTCTGAGAATAAGCATGGCACTGGCACAGTTTTGAGCTTGTACCAAAGTAACCCACAAGAGGGGGCAAGGGATTTCCACATAGCTTCAGTTGTCAAAACCATTTGCTTTGAGGGAAAACCAACAAAGTCAAATTGTCTAATGGCCAACTGTCCTCTTACAGTACTCTTTTAATACCTGGATTTAAAATAATTCTAATTTCAGAAAGTAAGCATAAGACTCGACTGGTATACAAGATATTTTCAAGTTCTCTCCAAAAATCAGTGACAATGCTTTCAGTCTTGAAATCAACATCATTTCAAAGCACAAGAAAACTTATGTTTAGAAATGAAAGAATTGAAAGCAGCATCTTCAAACAAAAGGAAGAGTGAATCACTTTTTTCAAGATCAAAAGTCTTCTCAGTATGTTTTGCAAAAGCCCAATTTTACAGCACGAGGAACAAACTATATAATGATACTTAAATCCAATGTTAGCAAGCAAAATTTTTCAATAGAGGAGCCCATCAAACAGTAATTCCTACTTCTCTCTAGACATTCATAATGCTGCAATCAATTTTGACATTGCCGTAAGTGCTGTGCTCTTGATACAGCTTTCAGATCTCTTGCAGCAACCCCAACGCAGAATTTTGTTTAAAGAGCTACCTACAGGTTTCCTCCTGTGGTCCCTGCAATGCTTGTGTGGTGGGCAGGACCTCTGGTTTCCACAGGCAGAAGCTTGGACCTCCTTGCCCCCTACCCCACTCATGGGCCCAGCTGCAGCAGAGCCCAGAAGAGTTGATGGGGCCATGAACCCAAAGGAACCTCTGCAGAAGACAAGGCGCAGAGACAAGGCACCAGCTGCCAAAGGCCAACCCCGTAAGTGGCTGAAGGTGCCAGGGATATGTGCTGGGAAGTGCAAGAAACAGGGGCTGAGGCAGTGAAGGGATTAACTGAGGAGCTGTTGCCCACAGTGTGATTCAAAATCCATATTCTCAATTCATAACTGTCTCAAACAGTAATTTCAGATGGACAAAGAAAGATTAAGGAAAGGAGAAAAATACTGGTAAATAAATGTATATTTAGGACAATTTCTAAACTTCTGGTTGCGAGTCATATCTCATTTAGGAAGGTGGGCAGTATTCCCTAATATTACTTTGATGAAATACCTTCAATAAGAGTTCTGACTGTATCACAGAAAAATGGGAGGTGCCAGGAAGGACATCATTTTACCAAGTGCAGTTTTATTGTCCTTAAGCTTTCCAAAAAAGGTAACCTTTGTTTCTAGGATTTTCTAAATACTTAATGGAGAAATAAATGTTCTGTGATGTATTCTGCCCTCTCCCAGGAATTTCTGTAATGTATCAAAGATTATTTAAAATATATATATCTGTATTTCTCAAAGAAAATCTGGAGTCAGTGGCTACACAATATTCTCAGATTTCAATGTAACCAGGGTACTACTTTATTTGCTTTAGAAATACCTGATAATTAAAATAAACGATATATTTAATGAAAACTTTGAATAGAGTAAGAATTCAGTGTTGCCTCTTCATACTTAAGTAAATATTCTTAAGAAAAAATTGATGTACCAAATGAAAATCCAACTCACTGTTTTGCCTTGGAGGCTCTGAGGAGTAACAGGCTGTAAAGTCAGACCTGCTGGCATTGACCTTCTCTCAGGCACAAAGACATGCTGTACAAAAACAAAACAGCACAGTATGATCCATAGTTATCTAAAGACTCAACAACTACTAAATGCTGAAAAAAAAAAAGGCAAGCCAACTGTACACTCATGAAAAGTTTGCAATGATTTGTGCCAGCCTCGGCCAGCCATGCTCCCTGCCAATCTATCACCCAGGACACTTGAGTAGGCTACCTCTCACTCCTAGAAATAACCCATCTTTCACTGTTCATTTAAATGGAGTTTAAATCTTGCTTACCCCACTGTTTTCAGTCATCATATTACCCACCTCTTAAATACTGGCTTGTGTTTCTAAGTTAACGCAAAAAGCTAGTTGTGTAATTAAAAGAAACACGAAGCAAATAGCATGAAAAACTGTAGGTAAATAAGAATCTTGTACAAAAGATGCTAGATGTGAAATGAAATACTGGCATAAAGTGGTTTACAAGGAAAAAATATGAGAAAGCAAATTATGGCTGGAAGGACCAGTAAGCACATGCTCGGCAGCACTGAGGTGAGTAGTACTTCTCAGATTTGTGAGAAACACCAAGTACTAAATTTCCAGTGAAGCTGAGACAAAGATGTTAAACCAAAATAACTCCTTTGTTGATAAGGACCTAAGAACTTTCAAAAAGAAGACTTGGTAAACAACTGTAAGATGTTTAAGCTGCTTTAAGATGCAGTTAAATATTTTTTTCCTGCACCAGGAAACAAAAAGATACCTGAGATAAAGTTTAGCAAAAAGGTTCAGGAACATTTTATAAAAATTCCATTTTTGCATTCAATTTTTTAAAATAATTTTTATGTAATGTCCAATCTATTAAGAAAATACTTATAACATAAGCATGATGGATACACCAGAGCCATAATACGGTACCCAGGTAATTCTTTGGGTCTCTCCCCGGTGAAGACCAGCAAAGTTACACTACTCAGGTGCTAAGGTCTTGTGCAAATAGACTCTGATTGTCTTTAGTGAGCTCCCTAATAACTGAAAGGCATCCAGAGAAATGAGTACACTCAGCTTTCTGCTAGAACCCAAGGCAGCCAAACCTGTGGTTGAAGAAAAGATGACAGCACGTGGAAAGAAATTTGGGATTTTCAGTTCTCTTAAGACTTCTAGCTAAAAAAGCTAGAAGGGAGAAAGCTGTCTGTATACACGACAAACTACTCTGAATAATTTTCCAATTGACTCCTTTTCTTTCCTTTAGAGAAACCTAGTATCATGGACAATAATATTAGAACAAGTTTTCACCCAATGTATTAAAAAATACCTTTTCACAACCTTTAGGTTTTAAGTGCTTTTTAAAATCAAACCTTTCTCCATGAAAACATTTATGCAATTTAATCTTTGTTATAATAAAATACACTAGAGTGCAACATGAGTTTTACAGTAATGGTACGTTTTCCACTAAAAATCCTTGTAAATAGTATCTTTAACTAGTAAAATAAGTATCTTACCTTAGTATGATGGGTCCTGTGTCTGCGATCAATAGTTACATCTCCCCTTTGCACCGGTGAAGACACTTCCGATCGGTAGGTCCGCTGTGGGGAATATCCTTGGAAACCAGCGATTGAACCATGGGAAGGTGAGGTGGGAATCGAATGCATCGTCTGATCAGAAATATTAACCATAGTTTTAGGGCTACTGTGTCTAGTAAGAGTTGCCTGCTTGTTGTAAAACTGACGTTGCTGCCATTCATAGAGCTGCCACATTGTGTCATCCCGCATCGACCTCCGTTTTTCTTCGACTGTTGCTGCTCCCATGGCTCTGTCGTAAGCCGACGGCGTGACGCTACAGAGGCTCTCCGGCCGTGCTTTGCTGTTTCTTGGCAGTGTTCTGTAGCCTTCTGGGTACCGGGGTAGAACTTGAGGTCGATGGCTTGGCATGTTTCTTGGTAACGTCTGATACGAGATTATGCTGAAACACAAATTTTCTTTTTTATTTGTGGACAGCATTAATATTATGGCACTATCAAGTTTTTCAGTATTGGTTAGGTTTATCTACTACAAGTGTCATTTTAAAAATATGCTAAAAAAATCAAGATGACAATTAAAGAATCAACCATATTGATTGAATGCACTGTAGCAGCCGAAACTGGATCCTATCTTTGATTAGCTGCTTGATTATATAATCCACATTTCATCTTTTTACCAGTTTAACAGTCTTGTGGTGTCAGATTTAGATCAAATCTTGTAGCCTTTCTACATGCTGGATAGGTCTAAGTTTTGAAAGCTTTGAAGTTCTAAATTGTTTCCATATAAGCCCATTTGAAATGTTCTCTTTTTCAAAAGTGAAAAGATCTCCTGTTGTTTCTCTAAGAAAACCTTGAGCAATTACTACAGACATAAAAAAAAATTATTATTTAACAGCAGACCAAGGAAGAACAGCAATAATTACCTAATGAAATTATATTTTGCAAGGACAAGCTATTCCATATCAGCTATTCAAGAGAAACAAATCGCAAGACATTTCACTGTTTGATAATAGTAATTCCTTGCTTTTCTACTCAAATATGAACTCAAAGGCTTATTCTTTAATTTGTTACCACATTAAGATTCTGGAGTGCTACAGTCATTTAGTACCTTTCAGCCTTAGTTGAAATGCAAAATTTTCCATAATGAGTATCGATGCATGCTTAAGTATGACAAAGCATTCCTTGTTTTTCCAGAGGACAAAATCTAGGTCATAAACATTGATTCATTCAACTCATCTCACATTCAGATGAGCACCTCTGAAAGCCTTTTGCTACTGATCACATCTATAATAGATGCTTGCCCAGAGACAACAAAACTGATCTCAAATTGGTCGTGATTCAGCCATCAGAGGGCAGCAGCTTCTAGCTGCACCCCAGATTAATTCAAACAAAAATCCCTGCCACCACCAGGCACCAGAATCTGAAGGTGGTTTTGCATGGCTTCAGCACCACGAAAACATTAAAGAAATGATGTAGGACAAACAGCAAGGTAAGCCAGCATTATGCATGTTAGATCCTTATGGAATAAATATCAAAGAAATTGAAGAGTGGTTTTCACCATCATCACTGAAATAGTTAAGCTGAGTATTTATGATCACCTGCAACATTTTGGAGATGAAAAGTGCTGTAAAGAGCTTTACATACAAAATCTGCTACAGTTTCTGAAGCTTTCCAAGAATTAAAGAAGTATTATCCCCATGTTTAGATTGGACAGCTTTTCATTTTCACAAAAAAAAATACAGAAAAGGGAAATGGATTCTAAATCCTATTCTGTTGCTGCAAAATCTGATATAAAGAAATTTAGAGGTATTTAATAACATATCACTGATAAGGTCTTCTATCTCCATATTTAAAAAACCCCAAACAAACAAGAAACAAACAATCAAGACGCTTCTGAGTTCAGTTTCTAACTTCCAAAATATTATTTTAGCAATTCATAGAATCATAGAATCACTCTGATCGGAAAAGACCTTCAAGATCATCGAGTTCAACCATCAAAATTCACAAAAGGTACAGAAAAGCCTGGTATTTTCATTATGATAATCAGTAGCTAGATATACCTCTCTTAATGAAACTTCTCTCCCATTTCATTAATTAAATGGGCAGAGTTATCCTGTTGGCCCCTTTAGATATCCCTGAAAATTTGAAAAAAAGTTGCCCAAAGTTCTACTATGTAAAGATAGCAGCCTAAAGCGTGCATGCAATTACTTATCCTCTAGAACATTTAGGAATATAACAACATATCTATCTTCTGTTAGTAAACCATGAAAAACATAAGGAGTCCAACTACTTCACTATTAGTCCTTTCTTTTAGATCATTCGATAAAAATCAAAACAGATTCATCGATGTCCTGCTGATACTTGCAAAAATGCCTTTCTAGTCAAATCCAAACCCCAACTCTAGACAGTATTGCAGCTCACAGCCGCCTTGCGCACAAGGGGACACTCAATAGCTCCCTACAAATGTTCCCATCTGAAAAAAAGGCTTCCACATGAGTTTATAGACACCTTTAGAGGTTGCCTCTAGGATTACTATTGGGTAGCAATACTGGTTCTGGTGTCCAAGCTGGACTATTTGGGTAGGTAACTTTGCTGCTAAACCTTTAGGGGCTCAAGTTCTGCAATGTTTTGGATACCCTCATACTCAAAACAGCTCTTTGGCCTGAAGAATGCAAATACCACCTGGCCCAGAACACAGAACTTCCACGTGCAAATCAAGCAAAGGGTGGCGGAGTGAAGACAGAAACCTGGTGCTGTACAGCAGGCATTTATTATTCAGCATGAGGCTTATATGGGCAAGGTGGGGGGACGCAGAGGCTCACACCCCAGGACAGCAGCGACAAAAAAACCTCACAAAGTACCATGCAACCCTTCAATATTTTTTCACATTTGAGAATGACCACTCAAGTGAACCACTTTTGGTGAAAATATTTACCCTTAACTGACGTGTAAAATTAATTTAATAAAATGATACTGGAACTGAATGGTTTTATTGAAAAAAAAGTTTGTCTTCCTCAAGGCATCAGTTGTCTTTATTCACGTGGCTCTTGCAAAACTAGATGTCTAGATCCACAGAAATGGCAAGTAACAGCTTCAGTAATTAAAAACTGCATTGCTATCATTCTCACTAATTTCTCAGGAAATCACACCTCTAAGGTGTCAGCGTGTTCCTCTAAAAATCCAGTAGTTTTACAGTGAACCCTTTTCATTCCATATTGAGGACAGCTAACAGCTCCTATTTTAAATATAGTTATTTAGCTGAAACAGTTTGTTAATATTTTAGTATTCTCAAAGTCGTAATTTTTCTTCCAGTTTGACACACCAGAGATACTTAGTTTGGTCACCCGTGATTTCTCTAACACACTAGAAGACACAGAAGCAATGGAAAGCATCTTTGGTAAAAGTCAGCAACTTTTCCTCATTAAGTGAAGACTACTTTTCTCAAAAATTGAAGTTACGAGTTGAACAAGTCTTACTACAAGCAGCCTTACCATCCCCTCACCCCGACCTTAAGCTTTAACATAAACTGGAGCTTCTTTCTACTCTCATTCTCCAAATTCAATTCTACTTAAATTTCTGTCTCCAGCCAGAAAATGGCAATCTGAACGAAAATAAAATTTATAATTTAAATGAAACTACATTCTAAAGACATAATTTTGATTATTCAAGGCCACTTCCACACAAAGCAAAAAAGATAGCTCAAGGCCAATTATTTTTCCATTTGCCACCTTTATGTAGAACTGCAGCTGAAAGCACATCATTCATGCTATCAGTGCCACCCTATTTAAGCAACAAGCAGCCTCTATACTCAAGAATGAAGTATTGTTAATTAGTAACATTGTTGATAGTACTTGCCTCTATTTGATTCCCACAATTAAATCAGTTTGAGGGTTTATATACTTGTTTGCACCTGAAAAACGGCACAGTGATTCAAATTTCAAGTTTTAAAGTCCAATTTTAAAAAATCTAATTGCATCAAAAAGGCTTCTCAGTTCTCATTATGCAAGCATGCATAATAAAATAGATGCCAGAGTGTGCAAGTCGCTCCCCGTACTGCAAGTTCAAGCTTGATCAAACTATGTACGTTGATAACTTCATGAAACAACACATTAACAATTCCTACTTATATTAAATGAAGGACTAATGTGGAAATGTTCAGCCAATTTTGGCCAGTGTAGGTCAAACTCATGTAAATTTTTCAGGTTTTTGCTAAAACTGAAAAGCCCCCAACCCTCATATTTTGAAATTTGCAGAACACACATTTTCTGAATGTGTTTCTATCTTAAGCTGTGATCTGCCACCCATCTATATGTAAGCTCCCTTAATTTCCAGCTCTCCAAAATATCTCCTGTGATGGCACCTCTATTACTTTCTATCTAATGTAATATTAATAACTTTTATATTTTACTGCTAGAGCAGCTCGTCTGTAAGTCAGCCTGGAAACAAGATCCCTACATTTCTGCCAGACAGAAAAAAATTGCTGTCGGCACAAGATTCAATATCATTTACACATAATTTTAAAGCTTCATGAATAAGTGCTGGAACTCAATATTTGAATTAGGAGATGTTTAATTTCATGAGAAGAGAAGCTTTAAGCATCAAGTTAGTCACATATCTATGACCTACTCTTAGGTAAAGCTTCTCTCTCTCTCTTCAACTGAAGATTGTTTAAAGTTTAAAAGCTCCCCGGAATATTCTTGAAGAATTTTAAATACAATATTATTACAAGAATTTGTGAAAAAAAATGGAGAAGACAGGGCAATTTCAAGAACAGATTTTTAAAAAGGAAAAGAATTGTTACGATTGCTGACATCTTCTCTCTGCTAGGACAAAGAAATTTCTAGCACCCAAAAACAGATTCTGGCCACTTATATTTATTAAGTTACTAATATATTTTAATTTATTGATAATCACTCAAATGTTAATAAAAGAGAAACTTTAATTAACCTGCTCTGAGCACTCATCCAGGCACTTCTTACAGAGAACAATGAGATATATTTATGTAACATAGATAAAAAAAACCCAAAAGAATCTTAACCAGGATATAAGTTTAAGCAAAAACCAAACCAAACAACTCTATAGTACTTACCCTCTTGTTTCATCTTCTTGCCCTTTTCCTCTTTGTATTTTAATCCACTGTTCCAACTGCAGCATTGAATTGGTTCTCTGTATAACTCGTTCAGACTCCATATGTGACTGAATCGCATTGTGCTGACCTCCATCTCCACTGTCTGCCAGGACAACACCAACAGCTTTATTCTCAGACCCGTTTAAATGAACTGGTCTGTAGTGTCCCGCCTGAATCGTTGTTATGGGCAAAGTCCTGTATTCGGATCCCGAAGGATTTAGCTTGACACTGTTAATTTTCGTTAATGGTTTATCTTGTCCAACTTTTTGGAAACCATATTTTTCCGCTTCCAAAGTTTTCTTCTCCTCATGTTTGTTCACTTCTTTGTTTTTCTGGTTATTTTGAGCCTCTGGCTTAATTAGAACCCGATGGTTTAGGATATTATTTGCCTCTCGAGGTGGTGTATTTTCAGCGGTTAACTTCCCTACTCTGGAAAGGAATATATAACAAGCTATAATATCAACAAAGCATTCATTAAAAAATAGTAACGAAAAATGAAAAGTTAAACACAAATATATTGTCAGGGTACTTTCAGTGAACCCCTGTCCAGATTTTATACCAATACCTTGTCTTTGAGAGAAAAATTCAGGACATGTTGTCACAATAATCAAGGACAGGCTGCTTATGTTGTTGTTGTTTTAGGGGTTTTTGTTTTGTTTTAGGGGTGATGGTGGCGGTGTTTGTTTGGGTTTTTTTTGTTTGTTTGGCTGGTTTAGGGTTTGGTTTTTTTCAGTTGAAGAGTGTGAGTATGTTTTTTCTTCCATGCATCCTTACTGCTTTTGCATTTATAACATGGGGTAAATTTTTAAGCCAACTTGAAATTAACCCCCTAGAAAAAATGTGCACAAGAGGAAATAAAGCCAGTCTTAACAGGTGGATGTTCAGTTCCTGGAGGGCGGACATTCAAACAGTAAAAATACTCAGTGGCTCCCCAAGAGCTAAAGCTTCCAGGTGTTAACAGTCTGAAATTCAGATGATTTTTAAAGCCATCTTTAAAAATGGTAGCAGATTACACTGCTGACCAGCTTGTTATTCATAATACTGCTGAATTTAACATATAAGAAGCTGCTTTAAAGAAAGCAAACAACTCTTCATGGTCTCTGGCAAGTTATCACTTTGGCTGGCATACATTTTGTGGAAAATAACTGTGGTTTCCCTAATTTTAAGGGGAGAAAATAGCTGCTGACTTAGGGAACTGTACCACAAAAACAATGACTATTTTTAGAACAGTTACTGCTTCACAGTACTTACACAAGTACTCAATGTACATGGTTCTGTTAGATATCTTCTTTTTAAAATTTCAAAATGTCAAGAAGCTGTGTCTTTTTCTGTACTGGGACATGAACTGAACATCCAGATCAGACAGTGACTTTTTTCCCAGTTTACTAAAAAAACCCCACAAAAAACCTAAAATATTTCAACCAACACTTTTTGGTATGGGAGGAAAGAAGAGGAAGGGATGTAATTCTTTAAGATTACATCTCTGTATAAAACCAAACCAAGATTATGTCAAATTATGTCAAATTAACCTTTCATGCTGTTTTGCTTCTTTTTTTCAAATGCATTATTCATCTCTATACCTGTGTCCAGTTCAAGTGCCTAATCCATACACAACTGGCCAAGAGCACACGTGTGACTGCTCCTCTGAAAAAACCTCTTAATTCCAAATAGACTAATTACGTACAGAGCTGTAAGCATTTTTGCTAACCCTGTGTTGAAAGAAAGCCCTAAATGTCCAACAAGTCTACACTTACCCAGCAGATTATTTAAGCCATGAATTCCCAACAGGCCAACAACTATTTGGGACAGAACCCCAGCAAATACATAAAAGACTGAAATATGTAATATGAAATATTTCCTTATAAAATACTACCCACCACTAATAATATTGGACACTTAATTTTAAAGGCACCACCCTACTCTTGCTATGAATTCTCCATCATGTGAAAGGAATCTAGAGCCTCCTGCCTTGACACGTACACCATTTCAAATGTACCAGGAAGACATCCATGTCCTCTGCATACTGTGCATGTGTTAGAATGAAATGCTGATGCACTTTGCATGGTAACAAGGGGTGGGATCTTTTTCTTACCCATGCCTCTTTCTGACATAGTTGTGATGACCCCAATTTCTGCTTGATACTCCATAATGTTACAAAAATCCTCCAAAATTCACTCTATTAATATAAGTAGCTCAAAACAGTCCTTTTCTTTCAGTGATTATTCTTGAATGTTTAAAAATAGAGTTTATTTGCTCATACATCACTATGAAACACAGAGGTTAAATACACCTGATATTTTCCTTCTAGTAGAAAGGAGAGGGTAGTATTTCTGCCAACCATAACTTTTCCAGAAAAAAAGTATCTCTATGTAGAACCATTTTTTATGTCTACTTTTGTGGGGGAGGACATATGTGGTGTGACTGCTATACCTGCATCATCTTTTCTATAATTTCCAAGTGTCAGCAAAGAAATGCTATGGTAATCTCCTACTGTAATTTATAAGTGAGGTGTTTTCTTTTATTTTTTTTTCCCCTCAAGACTTTAAACTGTTCCCAAGACCAAATATTTCTGCCTAGGTTCCTTCTCAAGGTTATGGGAAAGAAACCTGGATCACCTCCTCCCCCCCACTTCAAAGCTGTATTACCCAGCGTTCGATCACAAACTAAAGGAATTCCCCAAGCAGGAAAGTGATTGAAAAAATCAATTTCCCACAATTATCAAGTAAAAACAGGGTGTTAAACCTTCAGTTTTCAGTCAGCACTCATGATTTTGCACATAAATGTAAGGACTACCTTGCAAATAATCCTGAACACAGGCCTTAGTGTATGCAACATGCCTTAACAGTACCACCTACACCCTTATATACCACTGTCATTCTTTCTCAAGGTGCTTTACAGCAGAGCAGCAGCTGTCATTTTACAGATGGGAAATCTGTGATGCAGAGGGAAAGTGGCTTCTCTAAGGACTTTCAGATAGGTGGCAAAGTCAAGCCTTGGCACAATGCTTGATTCACACTACCACAGTAGTTTCCACTGGAGACCTTTAACTAAAAAACAACCACCCCCAAAATCACAAAGTTGTTTTTCCATGGAATCTCTGTGCTGTATCACTTGTTACTATGGTTATATGCAGCAGAGCCAAGCATTTTTATTCTGCATTCTTTGTGAAGGCGTAGAGGCTGAATGACTGACATGCAAATAGACCTCTGGGCTCTCTTTTAACTTTGTGCATCAAACCAGTCAACTCGGTGTGAGCAAGAGATCTCTTTCCACATCAAAGGATCCAAATGGGAAAGAATTATCAGAAACTAATAGGTAAATGTAAAAACCAGAAGTCCATATTTATATTTATATTTGGCTCCATCTTTATAGCTGGCTCTCAAAGACAAATTCAACAAGACTTGCAGAGTATTTTGAGGATGGGAGAGGGAGAAGACAAAAGAGAATGAGCGCTGAACATACACGTTTCAGCATGCACTGAATGTAATTTACAGGTTTCTACAAGGAAACAGGAATAATATGAGTGGAACAGTAATACAGGAAAAGTACTATTTTCTGCTGTTTTATGTAAGTACATCATTTTGAAGGGGGGGAGGGGATGTATTCAAGTATCAGACAGACAGGAGGACTGATTTAACAAAGCCAGACAGAGGCATTTGAAAAGAAAAAAGCCATCTTTTCCAAACACAGTGACGCTGGCAAACCCCCACTGTGGATGCCGTTATGCTAACAAGTGCTTTTTTGGCAGCTTAGCTTATGCTGTTCAGGGAGAGTGACTGCACTAGGAAGAAAAAACCCACTCTTCTCTTAGTACATGCTGCATCACTCAGAAGAAACAAAGGCTCTGGCACACACAGCTGACAGTGAAAGGACACAAAAATGATGCTCAAGCATGGGGGGGCAGAGAATCAGCATTTAGGGTAAAAATGATAAAAATCAGTATGTCAGTGGATTTTAGCCTCTAAAACACAAGCAAGCAGTCAGTACTCAGATACAACTTAACTGTGCTCTGCAGTGATACAGCACGGAATAGGTAAAATGTTTTGCTAATCCAGAGACGACGTTTGGGATCGCATTTCAAGTCATAAGCTCAAGTAGTGCCTCACTAACTGAAGTCTTTGTGCTTAATTATTTTGATAGGTCTCTCACTACATTATTAAACCTGAATTTACTATCTAGGTAACATGTTTAGAAGGGACTAATTACAGTTAAGTTAATGGGACCAAATAATGCTTGTCCTTTCCTGCAGTCACTACATCAGAAGGGAGTTTTTCTGCTACAACTGCAGATCAGTTCTAAAAGAAACGGTTACATTTCTATTTACAACCCAGTATCTCATTTCTGTATTATGTAGCTAAGTGTATGTGTAAAGTACAAATATTTTATGGAAAACTGGGCAAAACACCCACAACTTAATGCTTTATATATTCCTTTTATCTTTTTTCTCTGCAAGAAACTCACATCCTCACCAAAAAATAGATATAGACTGTAGCTCTGAAATTATTTAAAGCTGAAACATTCAATTTAACAGACTGTTGGGTTTGGATTTTCATAGTATCATAAGCAGTTAAGTACCTTCACGTCTAGTTTTAAAGAACTACACTGTAAAAAGTCTTATTATTGGGTAATTTATAGTAACAAGTGCTCAAGAGTGGCTCAACAACAGCTTGCATAAATATTTAAGGACATAAATTCTTAATAAATCTAGCTATTATATTGTAAGTATCCAGTCACTTAGAAAACTGTATTCAGTACAACATTAGAACCTCTAGAAAAAAAGAGAATTGAGAAACAAAGGTACTGGCTGAATTTGATTGAACCAAAATCATTCATGCTGCATGCTTGCCAAACATTAGGTTACTTAGAGATGAGGTAATACAATCCTTAATACTTAACAGATTTTTAAAGGGAAGTAATTTCTTCTGGATAAGATCATATCCTGCTACATGGTTCATTTTAAGAACTGGTTTGATAGCCAAAAGATGGATTCTTTAGAAAACAGATGTCTAAGGGATTTTTTCCTTATTATAGCTAACAGACATAAAAAGTCTTAGACACTTCACTAGTCTTGAAACATATTTTCTCTCAAGACTAATAAGAAACTTTTCTGTTCTGTTTTGTTCTAGGGCTTCTTGACTGAATTAAAACAACAAGATGGTGTTACACAAGTCTCTTTTCCAGTTGCTTTTCTGACACTTGTTCTGGCTGTTGATAAGCTTGTTCTGCCTGTGATAGTAAGGCAGAAAACTGCTGATTTTGCTGCTATTTTGTGTGCTACACTGATTCACCAAGGAGTAAGATAAGCACCCACAGCAATGCAAGGCAGATTGCAGGAGCACTTCTAGCTGGATGAAAAGTCTTAGATAAGCTCAGCTATATTGAGAATCCCCGTTGGCTGCCTATACACTGCCAAACACTTGGAACAGGCAGACTGGTGCTGGAACAGGCACTGTGGCTCAAAGAAGGGGGTAGAAGTGCATCCATCATGTTAGAGCAGCCGTGGCGCTGCAGCCTAGGAAGGACCACCAGCCTGTGGAGCCCCACCAGGGCCAGGATGAGCTCTCTGCATGTCCTGCTAGGCTCTGAGGCAGCAAACGTGACCGTACAGCTGCATTAATGAACTGCACAGAAGAGTGGATATTTACATTAACATTTTTGGACTGTTTCTTATGTTAAAAGAAATGTCACAAGTAATAATGTAACACCTGTCGATATAATTAACTAAATATCTCCTATAAAGCATTGACTATTACAGGACAGACAATGAAGACGACACTTATTAAGGAGGCTCTTTGAGATGGAGATACTTTTTTCACAGTAATTTTTTTCTACTACAAACATGTCATCTTCAAACATTCAGCCTTCACAGTATTGCAGATACCAAATGAAGGTCATTTCACCAGTTCAAAGAGATTCAGAATGGCCCAGTTCAGTACTCCCCATACAATCAATAGATGATTTTTGTTGAAGTAGTGGGTCTGATTTCATTTAATCGTTTCTCCACCTGTAACCTACCACAGCTACCTGCAATACACTTACAATGTGAACCAAAACTGATTTTTCAGATTAAGTTTGTTATTCACTAAACTGAGACCTTTTATTTTTTCAAGGTAATGTCTTTCTTTTAAGTACAGCCTCTTAAAACTCTGAAAAGAGAAATTAAAAGGTGAGAACACTACTAAGTATCTACTAGCTTATGCTTTGTCTCAACTCTGCTCACCCCTTCCTCCTATCATCTACTGTTCCCAAACACGAGAAAGGTTACAGGAGAGAGAACATAACATCTTCATATATAATAGGAAAACATCCTTAAGTCAGATCAAATTTCACTGTGGTTATTTGACCTACCACTCTTCATTTCTACAAGCTGAAATCTCTTATTTTCAGCAATTTGGGGAATAACAAACATGGCAATTGAGAGCTTGAAGCAGGTGTTATTTTTCCAAGACATGGAGAACAACGTATTTTTCTATTAAGCTATTTCTCAATGGTGTCCAATGCAAAGAATGAAATATTTCATATACTATCTATATATTTAAAGGGTATTAGAGACAAAAGCTAAGATTTCAACCTTTTGTTTAAGATTAGTGAGTAAACAGTTGCACAGGTACAAATTTAGAAGTGTTCCTAGGTTACAGCTATCCTTCTGAATGTCCCATAGATTGGTGTAAGTAAAAGTTTCACTATGTTTGACTGAGAATCTCACAAAACATTAAAACATGTAAGACTGAAATTGCCTCATCCTCCTGCATTCCATTTCATGCTTCTGTCAGCACCATACTGGCAGATGGGATACACAAGTGTCAAGAACAAATTAACAGGAATAACTTGCACTAGTAATACAAAATTGAGAAAGACTGCTTGTATTTTGATAAGTTCAATGAGCTCACTCTTCTGCAAAAATTGTGCCTTGTACCTTCTTTTGCATCTGTGTCTATGGAATTATTTACCTTTTTTTTAAAACTTAAAATTTCTCAGCATTGCTGCTGTTTAGCTCCAGTGTAGCTAACAGGAACTAACAGAGTGCAGAAGCAGATCAAGTGACAGCAGCCATCAGCAATAACTTTCATGCCATCAATAACAAGGAGGTTTTAAGTTTTCCACTGATGAGGTTTCCATTATAGATGACATGGAGCTGACCCAAAGGACAACATTCAGAGAGAAAATGATTTTTTCTGGATAGACAGCAGCAGACAATACTCAGTTTCTGGGAACACAAGGTTTCCAGTGATAACTTGCTTTTCATTGTCAACATATGGAGACGTAAAGAATAAGCTCCAGATGAGGTAAGTATAAATTTGATAACAACTTCATGATAAACAAGAATGGCTCCCCACAGGTTGCCCATAGGTGCAGCTGTTTAATTCGGCCAGAAACTATGGTTGTGAATTTGAGACTTATGACAAGTTTAAGCCAAAGACTACCACCAGTTGAGCCGCTCTGTTGCTGTTCAGTCAGGAGGGCAGGGGAAGTCAAACATGCCTGCACATAGGACTTGCCATTGCCCTTCTTTTGATGCTGCTGGCTAAAGAAACTAATTAGGTTTTGGTCCTCTAGCCCTTTACTCTCAAGGCATCCATACTCAGGACAGAACTTCAATTCTTTTTACTACTACAAAACTTTATCCAGCATTGTTAAATTTGTAAAGGGTCTTCAAATATAAGGAGAAATTACTTCAGCCAATTTATATTCTATTTTAAGATATACAGTTTTATTTAAATAAATCAAACTAAATATGAGAAAGAAATACACTGTGCCACTGTTTAGAAAATACACATTACCTTTTCACAGGCTCTGTCTGCACAAGTGCTGCGTCTGTCATGGCTTTCATCCACAACTCCATTTCCTTCCCTGTATCTGTGCAGAAATAATAGGTCCTCATATTTGGATGAGCTGCCTGATTGGAAATGACACGGTCATTGCAATAAAAGTAAGAGTCTGTAAAAGAAAAGAGGCAAATAATGTTACTGTATACTCACTCTAATGCTTTCTATAATAAGATTTCTGCAAATAATATTATCAGAAAAAAATATCAGAAGGAATACTACAATGTCTCTCTGTCACTGCAGTTATACTTTCAAAATAATTGTGTATAATTTTCAATCATAGCTCCTTCTTCATTAACACACTCAATAAAAAGTCCTTCAATTTTGTCAATCTATTAAAAACTATATCTTAACTATCCATTAATGTAAATTAATGTAATTATTATAATTAGATTTTGGCATAGATTTTTGCAGTCTGATACAGTAAGTTTTAATTTGTACTTACCACAGTAAATAAATGATGCGCTGTTTAGGAGGCCAGAAGGAGCTCATAAAACAAACAAAAAAAAAGTCAAGAGAAAATATTTAGTACTGATTTATATCACGATTAAAAAGATTAGCTGTGAAACACTCCTAACAATGGTTCATGTGATTTAAGTGGTAACAAAATTTTATTTTTGTTTATTTGTAAAGGTATCTAAATAACTGAAGAACTTTCATTAGTGAGACAAGTCCAGCTGCAGATGCAGTCTACAATTCTAAAACACCACACAGTATTTAAGATCCATGAACTAAAAATAAAAGACTAAGTGATACTCATCCATTTTCTCATTCTAGTAATTACATCTATATTTATATCAGGCTAAATACTTGAATCCTTCGCTATCGTATTATGCAAAAATCAGTCTCAGAAGCTGTTTGTCAATCCTGTTTTGCATAATAACTCAGGAAAATGAGTTCTGATCACAAGGCTATTGTGCTTTCAGACATAAAATTAAACTGAAAGATTGATTCCCTTACCTTAAAGGCATATTTGCGGTTAATATGGTCCTCAGGAGAAAGCACAGATATCTGAAAACTAGGTAGAAGTATGCTACCTAGTATTCCTTCTTCTTTCTCATCTGTGAATGTACAGTCTTTGATTAGAGAAACAAAGCATTTTGACACACACCACTCGTATTCAGACTCTTCAGGGAAACTGTATGTAACAACACAAGGCCAGTAACAAGGAGTTTACCTTGGAAGATTATGCATTAGAGAATCAGAAAGCCAGACTGATTTGTTACGTGGGTGTCTGCATGCACTCTCAGAAGTGTGCAGTTCCCAAGAGCAATTGTGCAGCCCCTCACGTGCCATAGAACAGGTATCACACTAGGGTGCACCCCAAAAACCTGCTAAGCTCTGAAATCTAGGTCACCTGAAAACGGCTGCCTTCACAAGCATGAAGACTCCTCCTGAGTGTGCTAGTTCTGTAAAAGTTTAATCATGCGAGCTACCTTACAGAACCTGTCCTATGGAAAACACCACAAATAGCTTCACTGAGGGTTCTTCTGTGGGTCAGTGCCTACCTGCATGACTTCAAAACTGAAAAGAGATGCAAGTCGAGCCTTTAATTCAGTGACAATACCTGCTTCAAGTGTTCAGTAAAAATTGCAAATGTTCATGAGAACAGAAGTGTTTTAAAACACTGCTTATGACTGTTGGCCTTTGAGAAAATTTCCACAGTCTTCTTATAATATTGGGCATATTAAGCAAGGAGTGTCTATAATTACCATGAAGAGTTTACACTCTCTTGCATTCTATTTGTAAGAATGCATATGTTTGAGATGATTTGTAAAACACAAAGTCTCCCTCAAAACAAACACCCTTTCCCCAGAACCTTGTTTTACATAACATTTTAGAACAATACATTATAATAATAAATTGACATCTTAATTGGAAGCCACAACCAGCTCTTAAATCCAATTACACTTCAATAAAGGAATAATTGGATGCAATTCACAAAGTCAATCTTAATTGTATTTCGGATACAGAATTTCTATTCACAACCAGTATCTTAGGACACTCTCCCCCATATCTCTTAGTTGAAGATACTGTCCACAACAAATGACTATGTATCTATGGAATTAATGTATCCCAAAGTTACAAGCATAGAAAATTAATAGTTACAATTAAAATACATGTAAGCAGCACAAAAGGACTACCTTTTATATACAGATTTAAAAAATCATCTCCCAGTTCTCATTTACTCACTAAATTCTGAAAAGCCAAAACTTTCATTTAAATTACTCACATGAGGAAAGCTCTGCTCAGTCATTTTAGCATCACATGACATGTTAGTGTAAAAAATTACACTTTCTTGAATAATTATTTAACTGAAGAACTGGGTGTAACATTTTTCAATTGAAAGGTAGAAAAGAAATCACGGGAGTGGATTTACTTTCAGGTACTCGGCTGTACTCACAAGCATGCCTGAAACCACCCAACCTCCCCCTCTCAAAGATTCACACCTTGCTAGCCATACACACACAAAAAAACCCCTGCCTGTTTTCCCCCTGTCTCAGAATGCATGGCAAATGGGGTTTTCTTTATTTGGACTGCTGTTTTGGGGAAAAATTCCCTTCTGCTAGATTATACTTTGACTCATGACAGAGTAAGTCACACCCACTAGTGCCATATAAAAGCATTAGGCATTTTTGTTCCACTGAACATCTGCATGTCTGGGGAACTTTGGTCTTTGTTAAAGACATACTGCTACATTCCATTTCCAGATTTTAAAATCTGTTTCCCATCAGACTAGCTTTTATCTACACATTACACTGCCCCATACCCATCTTTACTTGTATGCAGCGTATGAATAATACAAGAGAAAAATAGCAGATCTTCTGTCCAGCTCTAAGATCTTTTGTTTGTTGCAATAATAACTTTCCAATACAAAAGCAGCCTTTGATCCCTCCATGAAAGGGTATTCTCTAAGCTCTGAAAAAATCCAATGCAATCATTTTTCTTTTCATCTACAAATTAGATTTAAGCATTAGCTGCTACCATTGTAACACAATTGTAAAAGTTCAGTAAGATTTACTAACAAAACAAAAAAAAAAAGCAAACCCCAAAAAACCCCAACAACCAGTCCCATAACCAGAAACACTCTGCGATCTAGGAGCAAGTGCACGGCTCTTCCCTTTCAATTTTCTGAGTATCTGAGACAGAATTAACAAACACATGAAAGCACAGGGTTAAGAGTGCAAGTTTTTTATATTTTAGTAGCCATTTCTAATACCTTTAAGACTACCACTATACATATTGAATTAGTTTATCAGCTTTAACTGCTTTCTTGTAAGTGAATGATAGCTAAAAGCTAAGTTTATCATGTAAACAATTTTGACTATTCTGCTTGTTTTTCAGCTTATTTGGCACACTAACATGCAGAAATGAAAAAGTAAGATTATGATTTATTTTATTTGCTGTTGGTTTTGCATATTGCTTTTTTGTTTTATTTTGAGACAATTCAAGTCAATTTAATCTGTTCTTAAGGCAGCTACAAAGCAGCACTTTCTTCAGAACCTTTGGAAGAGAGAGCCTGAAGACTTGTTTAAAATAAAAAAAAACTATAAAAAGGCACAGAGTATATAATGACCACTTAACTAAATGCAGTGTAATTGTATCACAATCGATGCCTTCGTGACTGAAATTATAGCCTAAATTTTGACTCAGCAGTGGTTTATCTAACTACATGTACTTCTTGGGGTAAAGAAGCAAAGCCCAAGGATTATACTTCAAAAATTCAGAATTTGTTAACTAAAACAGCTACAAATATAAAGCTTTTGTTTTTCATGACCTGGTTTGTCTTGATTAGAATAAAATCATGCTGCACTTTAACAGCACAGTGCTTTAAATTCATCAGTCACTGCTTTCAGCATCACCAACAGCACTTCTACCAGTTCAAGCCTCAATCCTTTCTTAACCTTCACAAGGCTGCAGATGGCCTTAACTGTTCATTTTCCCCTATTTTGCCAAGCTTTACAATCTTCTTTGCTCTTAGCCTCCTTTAAACTATTATGGTTGTACACCTTATTTCAGGATTGAGTATGTTTCCACGTGCACAAATCCCATTTGTTTATCCCCTCAGGAACACTACAGTTAATAATCTGTAATCCTGAAGGAATCAGTTTTCTAACATACAAATATCCAGACTGGAATTATAAGCAGCTAATTTTTCCCATGTAAAGTAAGTCTGATGAAGCTACATAAGGGTACTAACAAATTTCTCTGTTCCAAATACAGCAGAGACTTCTACTCATAGAACTGGACAATGTTTCACTTCACAAGTATTCACGAACACTGATTAGATTCCCAAAGGCATGTGTATATCTCTACCATTCCAAAGGCAGATTTTCAGCTCCCTTGCACTGTCCCTTTCGTATCCCCACTTCAGTTACTCATCTGGATGAAAAATCAGATTTAATCTGGCATAGTTAGCTCCTAACAACCGAAGCAGTGAGAAAACTACAAACCAGAATTTAATAGAAGAGGTGGCTGTGAATGGGTTTGCCCTTTGAGCATACCTGACAGGCAGGAAGCAATTATGTGAAATTGGCAATTAAGAAAGAAGGAAAAAAAAAAAAAAAAGGAAAAGAAAAAAAAGTAGCAGGCCTGGATAGTGACAGCCATGCAACTATTTTATCCATTAAGTAGCACCTTCATTTTTCTTGCATTTGAGTGGTGTGTCAAAGTTTATCTGCTTCCAGTAACATTAGCAAACTAAGCTCTCCTCAGTGGAACTTACCTCTGTAATAGAAGAGACACAGATCTGAGAGCACAAACCACCGTTTCTTCCACAACTTCATTCCAGTACTATCCTGTATTAATCAAAGTGATCAAGTAAGAGCTTTCAGACTGTTAACAGTAGTAGTTCATAAAGTAAACTGGTACTACATAACTGTGGTGGTGTGCTAGTAGTTAATCCTCTTGCCTAAGATATTATAATTATCTTTGACTTATCACAGACTTGACATTGCAAACCAAGATCATAACCCACGAAGCCTGAAGTTACAATGATTCCAGTATAAATGAAATCAGAGCCCACTATTTTAGCATGCTAGAGACTACAATCCACAGTTAATTGAAAAAATGTATACTTTTTTTAAAAAGGAAATGAGTACTTGGGGTACATCCTCCTTTGTTTTCTGAAGAAACTCTCGGCTGAACTTCATCTTATACCACCACTCATATCTAGAGAAAATTTCTTTCCCAAATAAAGTTTATTCCTAAAGCAATTCCATTTCCTTTTATGTTTATAATCAATTTACACTGCACAACTCAGAATGAAAGACTGCCACCACTACTGCAGTGTAAATAAGCCAAAGCATTGCAGCACACACGTCCTAGAAGAATCAGATTTAATAAATATGTTAATCTGTTCCAAGAAGAAAGGTATGTGTGAATTAACAATATTTTTGTAGTAAACAGGTTTTGTGACAACCAAGAGGATGGATTCTAAAAAAAACCTGTGGGGTGGTGTGGGTTTGGTTTTGGGGTTGTGTTTCTGGTTTTGTTTGGAGAAAAGTCAGCATCATTTTTAGCCTCGTATTTCAAGCTCTCTCTTTTTGGGATGGGGAAATGAGCTGAAGGAAGGAGAAGAAGGGGTAAAGCAAGAATTAGCTAGGAAATATTATTCAGAAAAAGTTAAAAAAAAATCCTGTGTCGCAAACACTTTCACAAATAGAAAAACTAAACACTTTATAGTGTTGATAGGTCCTTCTGAGGACCTCAAAGGGGTTTAAAAAACATTAATGAAGTCTGGAAGAGCACACTGTTGCAGTCACCTCCTATCTCACAGCCAGAGAGGCAGACATGAGGAGGGGAGACTGCTTTCCTCTCCTCACCCCACTGACACAGTCATTGACTCAGTAGCAGATTAAGATGCCAGACACCTGGCTGAAAGGGCACTGGCCATAAAAAAAATAAATCACCTCTACCACCTGAAAATACCCAAACTTCTTCAGTGTAAAGGATTACCTCAAACCCTCAGACAGGCTTTCTGAAGGGGCTATTACACAAAGTCACATTTACCCCATCACTCAAAACCACCAACAGGTTTCTACACAGCCACATGTAAAATTCTGGCAGCCATGAGCCACTCCAGGAATGATCTTTGAGCCTCCTTCAGACAGGGGCAAACTAAATGATTGTGTGGTTCTCGTTTTACTTTCCTACTTTAAAGTACACCCTTTCAGTATCAGTGCATTTAATAGTTGTTTCCTCTTGATTGCAATTATGTCATAATATGGTGAACAGTATATTCACAGTAAACACCTTCCAAAAAGAGTTGACTCTGGACTTAAAAATTAGTAGAAAAATGACAGAAGAGAGGCATCACAGGCAATGACACAGCGCACCCTGAGAGTCAAACAAAACTTGCTGTCCTCTGTGATTACATAGACATGTTAAAAAATTTATCTTGCTACCAAAAAGAAACCTGCACAAGCTTTCCCTGTAAATTTGTCAGGATAGTATCTGTCAGTAAAACTCGACTAAATTGGCTTTCAATTACTACTACAACATGGAAACACATAGCAATCCCTTTTCTTACAAAAAACAATCAAACATCACATGTAATCATTTTACACATAAACCCTGTCCAGTGATATGCATTTTCACAGTGAGGTGGATTAAAAACTGGTTGAACTATCAGGCCCAGAGAGTGGTGATCACTGGCACCAGTGGTGGCCAGTTGCTAGTGGTCTACCCCAGACTACTTAATATCTTCATTAATGACCTGCACACTGGGACAGAATGCACACTCAGCAAGTTTACAGATAATACAAACTAGGAGGAGTGGCTGATACACCAGATAGCTATGCTGTCACTCAGAGAGACCTCAGCAGGCTGGGAAATTGGGCAGAGAAGAATCTCATGAAGTTCAACAAAGGTAAATGCTCAGTTCTCCATCTGGAAAGAAATAACCCCATGTACCGGTACACACCAGGGCTGATCAGCTAAAAAGGAGCTCTGTGGAGAAGGACTGGTGGACAACAAGTGGTCATGAGCCAGCAATGCACCCTCATGGCAAAAAAGGCCAACAGCAGTGTTGCCAACAGATAGAAGAAGGGCATCTGTCCTCTCTACTCAGCACTACTGAGCTCTAGCTGGAGTGCTGGGTTCAATGCAGGGCTCACCGGTACAAGAGAAATGTGAACATACTGGAGTGAATCCAGCAAAGGGCCATGAAGATGATTGAGGGATTGGAGCATATTCCATTGGAAGAGAGGGTGAGAGAGCCAGGACTATTCAGTCTGGAAAAAGGGCAGTTCAGGGGGCATCTTATCAATGTGTATAAATACCCGATGGAAGAGTGTAAAGAAGATGGAGCCAAACTCTTCCCAGAGGTGCCCAGTGACAGGGAAAGATGCAATGGGCACAAATTAAGAAACATGAAACCCCGCCTAAGCAGAGGTAAACTGTTTTACTTGTGAGAGTGATCAAACACTGGCAAAGGTTTCCCAGAGAGGTTGTGGTGCAGTCTCCACCTGTGAGGATATGCAGGACCCAGCTAGATACAGTCCTGGGCAACCTGCTCTAGCTGAGCCCACTTGAGCAGGGGAGGTTGTGCTAGATGATCAAGAGGTCCCTTCCAGCCATCCTAATTCTGTGATCTTAAAATGTAGCTACTGTTTCTTCATTAGTAAAATAATACAACCGTACACTCAAATGGACTTGGTAATATTAGCACAGAGTATAATTTTTAGGAAAGTAACATCTTTGTACTACTTCATATGCTGAATATCCATGGTTTGACATGAAACAGGAGACACAAAACAGCTAGAATCTTCAGAGCACTCCAGTAAGTTAGTTCAGGTAGTAACCATATCTCTTCATGCACGTAAAACTACTACAAAGGACCTCAGAATGAAAAGCCAGATCATCATTAATCTAACTGATCCAGAAGTAGGCAGCAAAGATAAAGTGTAACAGACACTCATGTGCACAACCACCTGTGGTATAATTCAGACTTAGTATTTCAATCAAGTCACTTGATTGTCCCATTTAATTAAAAAATCCAGAAGACATTACTTTAGGATTAGAGTGACTTTTTTTTTCATGTTAAAAATTTAATAGCCCTAAAACAAAGCAAAAAAAAAAGTATCTTTCACCTTTGTGACATCTTTTCACTCTCAAACCTGAATGAGAGCAGAGGCCACAAGAGTATTTAAACATGGAAAAATCTTCTACTAAACAGATACTTCTAGATCCTTCTATCTGATAGTAATTTTTAAAAACTGACTCATTAAGAGCATCCAGAAAGCTCTGCAGGTCATATCAGTCTATCAGAGTAGGGAATTACAGTGTAGATTCAGAATTGCATATACACATTTGCCTCAGCTGAGTTTAAATGACCAGTTCTTGGTGGATTTATAAAATACGTTCTTAATACGGCCTAATCAGTTTTGTTGTTCAATTTTTTGATCAAAAATTACTCTACTCTGATTTCCTGCAGAGCAAGAAAGTGAAAGTGGCCTGGTATTGCAGAATAGCAAATCTACAGCAGGCTAGGCACGCTGCAACTGAACACTAAAGAGCCCATACCTTAGATTAGTTTACATTCAATAGGAAAACCTAAATTTTTTTCTGATTTTAAGATGATCATCTTTGAGTTAAGAAAACAGGCATTCCTCTCCCTATGTGAAAAAATTGCCTGATTTACAACTTACTAAAAATATTTGCTTACTTAAAAAAAAAGTAAATATACAGTCTAACAAAATAAACATCAGAATTTAAAACAACAATATACTGGGCGTACATCCTTGTCCATCTCAGCATGCCTGAAATAAATTCAGCTATTTACCACCAACATCTGCCTAGATTGTTCAAGGGCTTGGTATATTTTAGAGAGAAATATGATATATATGTAATATATCAATATAACAATCAATACAATATATCAATGTCCTGTACTTGTCTGATGCCCTTACTCATTTGTATCAGAATGTTATCCAATAGGTAGCTAATTAATTAAAATATAATTTGTCATTTCCTCACAGTTCATAGCTTCACTCTGATATCATTGTATTTTAAGCAAACGATCATCTTTGGTACATTATACACCTTACCAAAAAAACACCCCAAAACAACCAGTGAAGGGGGTGAAGAAGGGAAGAGTACCTGTTTGTAGAGCCAGCCACGTCTGACAACTGGTGCATTAGGATTTCTCTTTATTGAGTTTGATCTCTTCCCAAAATTATGAACCTTCTTTGAAGATCGTGATGTCTAAATTGAATTGAACAGTTTAAAGAAAACATGACATCAGTATCTGTTGAAAAATCATAACACATTTTCTTTTCTTTAAGATGTTTTTCTTATACATGTTACTCTGGGGGATGGCAGAATACAAACTGTATTCCTTTTTCAGATAAATAATTATGATGATGGTTCTGCTGGCTTCAGCATTTCTTTTTCCCCTGCAGAAAATTTAAAGACAAATCCCAAGACAGGTACTTAAAGATTTTATGGGTTTTTTTACACAAGAAAACCCTAATACATATCTAACCTTCTTAGAAGGTAGGCAGAAAGCCTACCAAGCTGTAGAAAGAGAAGTAAAACTAACAGATCTATTATTGTGAACAATCAAATCACCTGGGCAAGAAAATCTACTCTTTTCTGCTTCTAACACTAGGCTAATAAATGAAAACTTGTTCAGATTTCAACAAGACATAACTCCCCCTTTCCTAACATATACTAAATGTTTTAAATTAATTCTTCCCTCTCCAGAATCCTTTGCTCTGTGATCTCTTGGCTGGTTTGAAATTCAGTATTTTACCTGCTTGCACTAAGGCCCTGAAACTCCAGTGCTTGTATCTGCTGCTGCTTACACCTTTTACAACCTTACAGCTATCCAATGATCACAGATGGTTAAGAGAAGCAGGATAAATAACCCACTTTAGATTTTGTCCTTCTACTTGAGTAACCAAAAGAAATTGGAAAAGGTATATAGAAACGTGCAGCACTTTGCCAATTCATACTTCATTCTTTTCAGCCTACACTTTGAAAGTTTGCTCTGCAACTGAGCTGAACATTACTTGTGTTTTAAATTCTGTAAGAACTGGTGCCTCAGAGACCATGCAATGTGATACAGCAAAGCATCCCACTCTGCAAAAGAAGTAAAATCCAAGTAAGTTTTTTAAGCTGTGTTCATGGCTCTGCTCCAAATCCACAATTTGAATTGAGACAATATAATCCTGTGCTTTCAGCTTCCCCATCTCTACTGCTGAGACTAATCATAAGGTTATGCAAAGTTCCCAGGGAAGAAAGGCTAACCACTCGGGTTTTGTTGCAAATTAGGGTCTGGGGTTTCTCTGTGGAAATTCTCTCAACACGCATCACAGAACTGAGTTGGGTTTCGTAAGTGCTACAGAGAGAATTCCACAGAAGGTTAGAAATCACAAACTGAACACTGCAATTTAAAATGATGTGCAGCTTTTGTCAATGATGCCATTAACTGAAGAATACAACATAGTTTAGCCAAAAAAGAACACTATTACAAAAAACTGTGTGTTTGCCTTAAGTCTACAAACAATGAAACCAGGTCATTTTGTATTTCTTTTTTGAAAGAATCAGGAGAGAATGTAAGAACAATCAGAGTGCCTTTAACTTCCCTTAGAGATACAGAAATTTGACTCAGCTCCATTTGGAAAGCAAGATGGAGCAAGCAATTGAAAATTTAAAGTAAAAGTAAAAACCTTTCACATTTTCATCTGAAAAACTCTATCAGTGCAAAATGGACAAAGGTTTGTAAGAAACCAGGAGAATTATGATGTCCAGCTGTAAAAAAGGAATATACAGGGAAACTGTAACAATTCAGAGTACATTATAAAGTTAACTGCATCCATCTTAGTTAACCTGTATGGCTACTATATTGGCATATGACACAAGAACTGATTTTGATCAGAAATAACTTATAACACTCATACCTTCCCTAATATTAGGTGTTAAAGGTTCAAAACCTCTCAAGAGTGTTCCAGACTTCCTATGCTTGTAAAATGGCTAATGCATTAAAGATGCTTCTGAAAACAATCAACCACAGGTACTACTCATGTCAAGTCTAGTGACAAATTCAGGTAATTTAGATAGGTATCTCTTAGGCAGATCCAGTAATAAACCATATTTCCAATTTCACTGAGCTCACAGCAAAGTTTTAATAGGTTACATCTTGCCATATGGGAATAAAATTTTCCTTTAATTAAACACAGTATCACAAGCACTTTCCAAGTTTAGTTAATACAGAGAACACCCTAGATGACTTGTGATTATTTTACCACACGCTACATAAAGAGAGTAACTGTTCACAACAAACTCTGAGCCTCAAGACAATGAGTATTTTAGGATATTGAAATATTGTAGGTGTTTGTATGTAACTAATTGTGAGTTCTGAAACTTTTTAGATCACCACTGCTTCTTGTTATGTCTCAGATCCCTGGCCATCTCATGTTCTTTCGTGCACATAACTAATATATTTCAAATTGGGGAAACAGGAAGAAAGGAAAAAAGTAAGAATTGAAGGGTTCAGTTATTTTTTTACTCCACAGCACTAAAAATATAGGACATATTGCACAGCTCCAGCTTCTGGAGAAGGCAAAGAGAAAAGGAAGATTGTGAATCAAGGGTCCAACTACTAACCACTTGCTGGAAGGTGTAGAAGGTAAGAGAGCTAGCAAACTTGTAAGTCAGATCTGGTACCATCTGACCTGTTCTAAGGAATGGTCCCAGCAACTGTGATACCTCCAAAACCAGAATCTGCACAGGGAAAGACCCTGTACAGCCCCAGTACTGAGAAAGAAGCCAGGAAGTCCAGTCAGCGATATTCACTTTTTCCCAAACCTGGAGAAAACAACACCAGCAGAGTTTTGAACCCTGGGCAACAGACCAGTCAGTAGCTGGGCTGCACACTTAATCACTCTGCAAGCTGCTCCTCTCTCTGCTTAGCTGGCAGAGGACACAGAATTTACATGAGACTTCTTCCCCAGTTTCAGAACTAGCCCAGAAGTAATTAACACTAAACCTATTGAGTCTATATTTGAAAAACCTAGGTTAAGAACCTTGCTTGATAAGGAAGTTTTCTGCACATGAACTCAAAGTATGGAAATCTAAACCTTTGTTACTTTCAACTTCTGTTTAAAAATATGTTTCCAATCTCCAAGGCTTACATTACCTTCCAAACCACAAGGTAATACAAAGCTGCCTTCTGGATTTTATAGGCAATTTCAGTGCCTTCCAGTGTTGCAGTTTTCTGTGAGCTGAGTGGGTTTCTGCCTCAGCATTTTAGCTTGGACCTGAACGTTGCAAATCTCCCAGTCATTCACTCTTACTTTGCTTTGGGTTGCAGAGTGGAGCAAATTGGAATTATTTTAGATAAGACTAAAGTGTAAGATGCACAAGGACTAGTCTGAATGTAAACTACAAAAAAACAGTACAGAGGTCCGTCCCTGAGCACCAGTACTGCCCTCCACGTTGCTCCTGTTTACTATGCTGTTTGCTAATGTATCTCATGACTATAACTCAAAGTTTCTAGCTAACCTAAATCCTGAGAAGACACATATGGCTAATCCTACACTAACCACTTTAAACTGGACTGGCTTAAGCATTGTATGAAATATCTATAAACAAACTGATGAATGTTTATAAGAAATGTGATACATCCTAGCTGTAACGGAGACACAAGGAGCTCTGCAGCAGCTGTTCTGCCCTAACACTCCATTCCACTTACTGTGAGAAAATTGTTAGCCTTGTTCTGCTGATAATCAGGACAGCAATGAAGAGCACGGGTAACTAGAAAAAGTATCGGGCTTTTTTTGTTGTTTAAACGTTAACTGCTTGGCCGAAAACATTACAGGGCTCTTGTCTGTCGTAACTGATCAAAGTTGTTACTTTGGTGTCCTAGCAAATTTAAGGAAATTCTTCATTTTGTATTGAGAGCTTTCCTTTCATGAAAGCTGTCCAAAAAATGGAAAAAATGCACACAACAGCCTCATCAAATTTATCTAATAAACTTAAAGTAGATATGACTGAACCCATCACCTTGATAAACACCTGGGCATTTACCTTAACCTTCTGAAAAGTTGTATGAATGGAGAAAGCGGGACACAAATTTAGTGGCGTAGGGATCTCCAGGACTTGTCCCAGGATTTTTTTCCTAGGAAACCAGGACTTCAACTTCTGGTCCAATGGCAGCAAATGATGTCATCTGACCTTTAATTTTACCACAGGGTCACCTTCCATCTCTCTTGTAAGTACTTTTTATACACAATTACAATTGTCTGTATTTAATTTGAAGAAACCTAGTCAATTGTTTGCGTATCAAACCATCTCCATAATAATGCTCACCCAGATGTCTAATCAGTCACTCAAGATTTTGGTCGTTCACACGAATGATTAAGGAAGGTCAGATTCTGAAAATGATTTAAGTGTGTGCAAGTCATAAGATCTGAGATACTGATAAAAATTACAGCTTCGGTGATAATTTGTTTCAGACACCTCAGTTTCCAAATTAAACATGAAAGGAGCCAAGTGCCCTGAAAAAGATATATGCTTTCTCTTTTCAATGGAATATTAATATATAGCACTGTCTAGTACCTTGTGGAATAACTCAATGATCTTAATTTTAATTTGGACATAAAGACTTACTCTGCCCACAGGGCTCATTGGATGAGCAGCATAATCTGATGTCAGATTATAGTTAGTTGCTTCACATATCACGCTTACTGGTCGCTCCTTCTTTTCTTCGGAAGTCATTGCTGCAGCAGTCCTGAAAATAGAATATGCAATAGCACTAGAACATGCTGTGTGTGCAGACTGCTATTAGAAAGCACCCCTAGATGTAGCCTAATACAGCCTGTGTCCTACTTTTCCAATTTGAAAGTAATTCACACTTCATCGTAAAGTTACCTGCACTGTGTTTTAAACTTAAATCTATTATAGATTAATTTTAAGTCGTTGCTTGAAAATAGAATTTCTCTATTTAAGGTGTCAGTGGGATGGAAAGAGACAGGTATAAGCATGAGATGGAAATGGAAAGGAATGCTCTCTGAAGACCCCCATGTGGCTTTCTCCCTCTTCAGTGAGAGCATGCATCTTTGTGAAGCTTCACATATTTCAGTTGTGATGTTTTGCACTCTAGCCACTGTACAGCATATTGCAAGTAGGTGGCAAACAGGACACCCAATACCCAGCCACATACAAAATCCTGAGGTCATGCATACCTTCTCATATTGTTGTGTATTCTATAAAACTAATGCAAAGATAGCAGAACCAAATTATCATCTAATGATTCAGAAAGCATCTCAACTGGCGAAGGAAATAACCGATTAAGGAGAAGCTGTCAGGCAAAACATGATACATTAAATGCATGGGACTGTCCCTAAGTGATTAAAAAATGTATTCACTTTTGGAAGCTTATTGCATTATTATATAATAATATATAGATCATTTGCTAATACTATAGAATAAGTGAGGTGACAAGTGGAAATTCACACAGTGCATGAACGCAGTGCACTTCTACCATGACTAATTTGGGCTATGGTTTTTAGCTTAGAAATTAGTATTAAATACTTAATATTACTTTCTGACTTGGAAAAAGTAAGTATCACAACTAGCAATCACTGACTCTTACTTCAATATTAACAAGTTTCAAAACACGTATTTTATAGACTGAAACAGATGCCACTTACTGTTCATTCACAACAAAAATACAGTTGTCCTGCGATGGCTGTCCTGTTACTGGATGTTTGCAGGTTACTTTTCGTTCATTATGACTGTGGGAGAGAGATACAGAGAACCATTAGGCAATAATTTTTTGATTTTCCAACTCAAGTACATAAATTCAGTACATCGAGTATATCATCCCAGTGAAAACTATGATAAGTATTTCATTACAGCATATAACAATGTATGTGTATACACACAAACACACACACGTGTGTGTGTGTGTAAACTAATAAAATGGACAATAACAAGTATTAAAGAATCATCATTAATACTCTGGAAAGAGATAGAAAACACTGGCGCTGGGTTGGTAATGGTTTTGAATTTAAAAACTAGAGTAGTAAGAGCATTTCTAGTCCTTATACAATCACTGACAATTCACTCCAGGTAAGTCTTTATATGTTCATAAACAGGATTTCAGCTAGATGGGGACAAGTTAAACATAAGACAAACAACTGCTCTGCAGGGATAAAATATCACTGCCGTAAAAGCAACTGTCTTCTAGCTTACAATATGAAGTTACTAGTTTAAAATTTTCTGATAATACAGATAAATATTCAGTGACAAGAGTTCTGCGCTGCAATCACAGCTCAGCTTTTGCTGGTGACTTTAATTCCGAGTGCTACTCCCCTGAAGCGATCTTGGGAGCACTGTCAAGTGGCTTCACCCTCTTCAGCACAAAATGCTCACTTTGCAGTATCTCCTTCCCCTGAACTCAGGATGTTGCTAGATCACAGCAGCTCCCACAATTTGGAAGAAATTACCAAAATTCAACAGCTATCAGCTGCTGCCACTCAAGAAGGAAATGTTTGACTTGAGCCCTCCGGCCCTAGGGGGAGGAATGAATGGCCTTTACTGCCTACCAGGTATGTCAACCAGCTGACAGACCAGGGCTTTTCTACCCTCAGCCCTCATGCAAGGGGCAGGATCCCAGCCCCAGCTGTGCCACGAGCACATCTGGGGGCAGCTGGCACAGCAGCCAGAGTGTGCAGCTAGGAGAGGCAAGGGTGGCTGGACTGCAACAACCCCCCTCGACTCTGTGGCCCTGAAATGTAGGCAAGAGAGCAGGAAAAGTGTGCTGATGAAATGTAAACCTGGCTCAGTGATTAAAAAGCATACAACAGTGAATCAGACAGAGAAAGGGCAATGAGTATATAATGCGGATGCATTACTTGTACATAACCCACATACTTCAAAATAAACTCACCTGTTTTGTTTTTAACATTTTAAATAATATTTATAACCAAAATAGTATATAATGTAAAAAAACCCACAGTATCTGATGACAGTATTGTAAATCACAAAGAAAGTAATTCCATTTGATAGTATCTACTTCTGCAAAGAACATGTGATGATAATCTTCTTCATGTAAGGTATCTTCTATAATACTATGCTATAATACTTTGCTATCACAAGTTCAGTCCCCAAAAAATATTCTTGGACAGAGAAGAAATTTGGTCAAAAAAAAAAAAGTGTTCTAGTTGTGAGATGGCAGAAGAGGTGCAGAACAACAAAGGCTTTGAATGGAACTTTATCCTTAACACCCAATTCTTCTACTGCCTATTCATTTAGCCCTCTTGGCTTTGAAAACTACGAAGCATAGCTCATCTTGCAAACGTTACTCTCTCTACCCTTCCTGCTTCTTAAAACAACCTGGACTTGGCAATATTATCTTAACGCTTTCCAGGTTTCTTGAAAATTCCTTTGGATCATAAAGTTTTGCAATTATGGAGCATTACTAATTAAAAGCTACCTCCAAACAAAAGCCTAATAAAATATTCACACTACTTTAATGGTCAATGGATAGTTGGATAAATCTGCATAAACCTAAAGCACAAGATTAGAGAGAGAGCAATTCTTTGTGCTTTCTTTACTGGGATTTTAAAAACCTATTAATACCTAAGTGGATAGACATGTTATGGAGCTTAACTAATGAGCTAGCAAACACCAGTGCTGTATCTTCAGACTAAATTCAGCAGAATTCTAAGTTCAGCTTCTAAAGCAGCCTCTCTTGCAGAAATGCATCTATTACAATGAGGGGATGGAAAAGAGATGACCTGAGTAGTCTGTGTCATTCCTAATTGCCAGGGTCCCACAATGCCTTTCAAGTGAAAATGGCCCAGATTGAAGAGAATTAAAATTCAAAACATTTCTGTGGAAGCATCCAGGTTGGGGTTTTTTTTGTGATTCCTCTCTTTCTTCCCTTCCAAAAAACTTTCTTTTTTGTTCCTCTGACATGTTAGAAACTTTCACACCAAACTGAAAAAATAAATAAAATATGGAGATGAGCTGGAACTCTAAAACCGTAAACTCCGCCAAAATTTTGGCAATCTGTTCACATTAAACCTGGACAGCTGACTATTAGTTGACATCCAGAAATGTATAAATAAATGGATCACAACTTCTGCTCAAGGACAATCAACACTCAGGACCACTACAGAGGAGGCACATCCCATGTTTTGTACGGCTGCAGTCAGCTCACACTGCCTTGGGGAGATGCCACACAAAAGATTGTGAAGGGGAGATCATACAGAACCAAGAGGGAAAGCAGGAAGAGGGAGAAAAAGAAGAGAGAAGAGAGGAAGCACCAACACAAACCTGTTCAAGAAAATTTTGTTTCAGGCTTGAGTCATATACCAAAAGTCAGTATTCCAAAAATATCAAAACATTTTTGCACAAAATACAGTCATCCTTACTAACTCACACTGATGCTGAGATGTACAGAGGTGTAGCTGACACTACATAAAAAAGGTAAAAAAAAAATCGTAGACATGAAACAGTCTCCTGTGGGATTCACAATACTTTCTCTCCAGCATTGAGATCTTTACAGTCTCTTCCTTCTAAAAAGATGAGCAAAGGAATAAAAACAACCTTTTCTTTCTCTTCAGCTTAGACACAAGTGAAATCTCAAGACTGAACAATGAAAATTCAGCTTGTACAGCCAAGAAGTGTGAAGACTGTAAATATGTTGAACTGGATTAATAGATTTTAAATACTTCCATTTGAAGACTTATTCATTACTCACCTGAATCATTACTTTTTTGGCATTATTTTAGGTGTTATTTTGACAAGACACCTAAAAATACTTGCTTAAGGTGTAGAGTAGCTTGATAATTATTGTCATAACCATCCCACATAACAGTAGGTTAAAGCACTTGTTTTAAACGTGATCTTGCAGACTACAGAGTTTCATTAAAACCAAGCTACAATTTGACATTCCCAATCTTCAGCATCTGATTTAGACAGTTGTTCAGGTATCCATGAATTTCTGTGTCCAAACACATGCTAAGTATTGCATATCTTACTCTACAATAATACAGAATTCATTAATAAATCTCAGGGGAAATAAAGCAAAATTTATTTATTTTTTACTGAGAACTCTAGTTTCAATTTTATTATTGCAAACTCCAGTGTGTAATGCAGAGTTTCAACTCTGCATATTGATGCGTCTGTGCTTTTATTTTGTGGTAAAGAGTGATTCACTTTGACACAGGCAGCCAGAAGCCAGTGTGTTAACTTTTTGTTTATGCAGAGATACAGCCTTCGAGAGGTATATGGAAACAACACTCCCTTCTCTTGCCAAGCTGTTTTCCATATCAACGTGCTTAGGGAACGTGTAACTATACACATACACAGTTGCACTTATACTGAAGGATACCACTGACCCTTACTATTTTTGCATCCATAGGTTGTATTAATTGTATGCTAAACATTAGAGCCAAAGATGGAAAAAATTCCCCGTGTATTTCATTAGTATTCATGAGCACACTCTCCACACTCCGTATGTGGCACAAACTATTCCTCATTAATATTTGCTACTGAGATGTGTTGGGCTCCAGAAACCGACACAGCTGACATGAGAGATAAGCATCTCAACGCAAAACAAAACATAGTTCTTGCATAGCCAGTCCTTGCATGGCTCAAGATAATATTCTGTTCTTGATTCCAGTAGTGGCCTGGGACAATGACCTGCTATAAAAAGATCAAAACCAAACTAACAATAAATAAATTTAAAAAACGCAAAACCCTAAGCACACCAAAACAGCTCACGCAGGGACAAGTTCCATTTTCAGCTAGCTCAGTGCAAGACAACTGACACCAGCTTAACACAACCAACTTAACTTGACCTCTCTTCTCCAGATTTTTTAAACTTCTCCTTTCCAACCTTTTCCTCTGAACACTGTAAGCTTTGGCATCATTCAGTAGGTAGCTTAGCTTTGGCATATGGACAAGCCCTCAGAGCAAAAGGATTTATCTTGTTCAGGTTAGAAGTTGATAGTAACCTTGAATTTGACTCATGTTATTTGCCCTCTTATCTGCTCTCTTTCTCCTTTCTATCCCTTGAGAGCCTTAATCTCTTTAGAAGACAGGATTATTTTACTTATTTTCTAGACATGTTCAAAAAACCTTGTTGTGCAGTTTTAATCTACTCACTAAATGTAGAGTCAACAGCAATCTTTTTGATGGACAAACGTGATCAAGGACTACTATAAAAAGCCCTCAAATCTATCATTCAAATATATTATTCTATTTGGACGTAACAACAGACTGCATTATTCCAGGAGCAGCACTTGCCAACAGAAGTCCTAGAGAAGCAGGATTGATTGATTGTTTTCATTCTACCCCGTTTTACAGGACCGCTGACAATATTTTGTTCTAACACACATCACTGCAAAAATCAGCAAATTCAAAATTCTGTCCACTTGAGCTGGAACTCTATTGCTATCATCCTTAACAGTACCAGAATTCTTTGGATAGGGAATAAACTCAGACAATAGCAGTTGGAATGGAAGAAAGGGAGATAGATATGTAATCCAGTTGCACGGGAGGATGCACACAATTAAAAATGAAGGGTTAGACCATCTTTCCTCTGGAATGGAGCACTTTACTCAGAAGTGGCAGGAAAGATCAAAGCACTAGGGTGGGGATGGGTGGTTTGGGGTCTCTCCATTGTATGATTTGGTTGAGTTCTCTGTTCTCTCAAAAAGAAAAACTGAGCTGGGCCAGAACTCCCAAAGACACATCTGGTTTTCTCCCACTAGAATTAAAACTAGATGCCACTTCAAAGCTTCTCTCATGCCCTTCCTTTGTAGGCTCTATTTAAGTGTTCCTAAATGCTAAGGCCTTCTCATTTGCTCATTCTCAGTGAGACCACCAAAGCAAAGGCTGAGTTCCACTTCACTGAAAGAATACAAAAAAAAAATCACAAACAACTTTCAACAGAGCTCCATATCTTTAAGACTGTTCCTTTTGAGAAGTGAACACTAAAGAACACATTCCAGAAGAATGCTACACCAATTATCTGCCTTCTAATATTTACTCTACATACTAGGTAAGATTCACAGTCTTGACAATCTAACCACTATTATGTCAACATGCAGTCCCTATATATCACAAATATATCCAGGGTACACAGAGCTATTTCTTATGGGAGCAGTCTTATGCATTTTTCATACCTGCTTCATGACCAAATACTTCAAAATTACAGATGAGGTAAGAAGACCAAAATCATCAGAGCAAATAAAGTCATCCTCTCTAAATTAATGTTAAATTTTTGCACTGACATTTAAAGGTGAGGTTCAGCTGGAGACAAACAAGACAAGTCTAGGCCAGCTTTATTCTGCTTCTGTGAAGCACTTCATTCCTGAACTTGGAGGGTGGAGGGGTGGAAATCACATCAGCAATTTTTACCTTGTATGCTTGCTTTCTAGTGTAAGAATGCCTCACCTCTAATGGAAATAATGCAGTAACTTAGAGTTATCTAACAAAAAGTTGTCTGAACTTGGAAAAAATTTAAGTAAATGCAGTCCCTACACAACACTCAGCAAGGATGTGGTCTGTGGCTGTACCAACTCTTCTATTTTACTAAATCTGTAATGCCACACTGTACAGTAAATAGCAAATGCAAGCACTTCTTTGCCAGTGCTATCATACCCTAGAATTACGAGCCTTTTTTCAATTAAGCTTTTTCAACAACTCTGGAAACCAGGCTGCACGGCTCCACTGGAAAACATATGAGTATGGTAACTTAACATCAGGGAGTCTGAACAAGAGAGGGTGTCAAGAGACAGCAAGTTTCAAAGCAAAATGCTGACAGACCTGTAAAGCATCACACATGCTGCTAAGAGCAAAGTGTTTATAGTCCTTTGTATGTGCACACACTTGGGAAGGTGCATACAAAACTCTGCTAATTTTCTTGGCAGACAATGCAACACCTAAACCATAGTTGTTGCTGCCAACCTTGGTCTACTATGAGTTTATTTTTTCAGGCAAGGTGTCAGTTCTGTAACTTCCCTTTTAAGCCCTCCGTACTTACAAACAGGAGTTTTGGTATCCTTGCTGCTTCTGTAATGAAAAAGCACCTGGACATTTCTACACAACTGACTGTACTCCAGCTTTTCACTTCTTATTGATATTAATTTTCCAAAAGATTAAGCACTACTGCCCTAAAGCTGTAAACCTTTCTTTCAGTGGGACCACTCTAAAACCGGATTTATATTCCAATGAAAATATTTATGCAAAAACAAAGCCTTTTCTCACTTGAGCAGATATGATTAACATGTCCTCATGAGATAATGTCAATGTAAAACTGGAAGTTTATGTAATTCAGTGTAAATATTAATAATTATTTCCAAATGCTAGGATGAAATACTTTCTAAAATAGTATGTACTGTATTACAGGTTGAGAAGCTTTTAGTAAGCTACTCTTCTTTCTAATCAAGCACTGCATTGTCAGAAAGTGTTATTGTTTACAGTTTTCCCAAAACCTTGTGGGAGTATGTCTTCCAACTCTGTAGATAACATATTTGGGAATTTATAAGATACTGAGGCTTGGTAAAGGCCACAGAAGCCACACACCCTTAAGTAGAAGTGTGGCAATTTGTTAGATGTACTTGCCATGTGCCATTAATCTATATAGCATTTCACTACATACATTTGAAGCTCTGAGCACAGTGTCTAATACAGTACCTTAATAATACTGCACATGAAGAAAATTTTCAGTTCTCTTAAGTATTAGTCTGTAGTAAAAATGACTGAAACTGTTTGCTGTTTGATCTAAGTTTGAGAAAATAGTGAGATGGGTGTTAGAATGCAGAACTCTCTATGAGCCTAAGATTTAATAGTTGAAAGACAAGGATCTCTTAATGGCTAACTACCTGGAAAGCTTCCAAGAGCTAGCCTAACATAACAATTCTGCACTGAAAACCCACAACTTGTTTTCTAAAGAAGAAAGAGATTTGGAGTAACATGGTTTAGCAGGTGGCTTGTGGACCAGAAGCAGCACTGAATGCTCCAATCTGGCTGCTACCACCTCTTCCTGTTGAAGACTGACAGCAGATGTCTGAGCAGCTGATGCTGCCCAAAAGCTCACTTCCCCAATGCATGAGGGATGCTGTGGCCTCTCCTGAAGAGGCCGAGAGGATGGAAGAACTAAACACTAAAGCATGGAGAGGGCAACAGAACAGCACAGTCAACAGCAGTTCTTATACAAAGAACAAGCTCTCTTTGCTGCTGAAGCAAGACCACTCAGATTATCAGACTAATAAATAACTCATCTTATTGAAAGGCAGCAAATTAGGAAAGAATTGATATTTCCTTACACCTATATTGTTAGAGGTTTTCAGAACCAGAAACAAAACTGACTTGAATTTATAAGGGACAAATGCACTTAGGTCGTGTAATTGCACGATCACGATTGTCCCACACTACCCGGAGCAATTCATCACATCAAGTAAATTCGAGAGAATTCAGTTGTTTTAGTCACCCTCCACAACTCCAAGCTCCAATTTCAATAAAAACTTTTAGCAAATGCTTTGATAGCTGCAGACTGACTTTGAATATTTTCAAAGCTCACTAGACAGAAAATTATCTCCAACACACATCACTAGGTTCAGTTCTGCAAGCCTTCGTGATTTACTACGGTGTTGGAAGTGTTAGGTGCAACGTGCTCTTGAGCGAGTGCTAGAAGTATGAATTCAAAAGGAAATTTTGACTTATGCTTCCATTTCACTGTGTGAAAACTAGAGACAGTTTGCAAGAGAAACATAATAATAGTACCTTTCACCAATTTTTACGTGATTTTCAATAGTTATGTTTTGAAAAAGAGTTGCTAAAGATAACTATAAGAACAGTGGATGCAGGCAAATTAAGCATCTTAATACCTACAAATGTGCCTATGTATTTCAAAGTACATTAATATATGGTCTATGCAAAAAAACAGTCTTGCTGTCACAAGTATTTCCAGCTGAAGTCTGACTTGGGCCAGACTTCTCTGCAAGTTCACATGGTTTCAAGAGCTCAAGATGTCTCCAATTAGCATGACCTGAAAAAAGTCGAAGCCGTGCTGCAAGGTCTTTATTTCCATTCTGCTTGAAGAGCCTGCATCACTGTCACTTCTCTGCACCTCTCAAGCACTGACAACCTTGATTGTCCTGTCACTGAATCCAGCCCCTTCTCCACTTTAAGTTCAAAAGGGATCTCAATGTATTCAGTAATCACAGGACACAGGGAAAAAAAAAAAAAGAAAAACTGAGCTCCATTCATAAGAGCTGTGCATTTGCCAAAAAGAACAATAAATCCTACAAGCACCTACTCACCTCAGTTTTTTTGACTAGCTTGGAACATTCTCTAGAACAAGCATTTCAGAACAGTCAGCAATTTCCCTTCACAAATCTTGGTATTTATTAAATTGGTATAGTTTCCCCCTATTTATAATTTTCTTACTAATGATCTGTTTTGCCCCACATACATTATGCATCAAATTTCATTTTAGCCCATTTTGTGGGGTTTGGGCATTGTTTTGATTTTTGGAGTGGTTTGGTGTTGTTTTTTTTTTTTTTTGTTTAATGTGTAGGCAAGAGCACAGTATGAATATATATGTTCATCATCTACTGCATGACCCTTCCATTTTCATTATATTTAGCACCTAAAAGCCTTGTTGTCTCTGCCTCTCCCTCTCTCTCAGTTAACAAACCAGGGGACCACAAAATGATTAACTGTGCGTGTAGTTCCTTCCCCAACTTTCCACCCTTTCTTGGTGTTGATGTCAATGTTTTCAATGTTTTCACTGCTATACCTTCTTCCTCTCCCTACTTTCCACTCTAACAACAACATACAATTACCTATTAATGAAATAACCCCAATTTTGTGGATTCTCCTTCTATCAGAACTCACATTCCACTTCTCTTCCATTGTTTGGTCTCTTTAGATCTCAGCTGTCAATTATCTTCACTCAAGACTGTCTTCTGGTTTGTTAAAAGATATGACTTGTTTAGTATTTCTTTTTTAGTCTTGTATCATATAACTCAAGTCTTGTTTAGTTTAGTCTAGAATTACTTACAGCAGTAACAGCCTTTAAAGAATAATCGCAGGAGTTACAGCACAAGTCAATTGTTCAATTAAACTCCTGCTGTAGAACTGCAAAGCTGCTTAATTTTATTGAGTTCCAAATGAACTATATATAAATATTAAAAAATACATGATTTCAGTAAATTACTAACTCAAATTCAACAACAGACTTTCAAGAGACATTTGGTGAAATCACACTGTCTAGCTAAGCACAGCAGGATCATCATCTGATACACATCAACAGTAGTAGTTAAACACCTTTATTTATCTTTAAAATTTTCTACTTTCAACCACACTTCTAGGGATATCTTTTCCTTACCCCATCTGCTATTCTATATGATTTCTCTGGTGTGTTTGTTTGTTTTGATAATTATGTGAATCACAGCATTAGCTGTCTATGAAGCAAATCCCTTTTTTATCTTAGCAAGGCTACAAAGAAGCCTAACAACATAACACTGCCTTCAGATAGCTATACGACTTCCATGATTTCTTGATCACTTCCCCAGTCCCGTAAAAGCTGGCATACTTCCACACTCACATCTCTAATAAACAGCCATTTTCATTAAATAACAACACGCTTCTATTAATAACCCAGTAGAACTTCTAAAAGAAATCCACGCTTGTCAAGCACTTGTATCAGAACATGCTAGGTCGTAACTAAACACTTCTTCATTCATTTTCTTTTAACAACTTGACAGAGGAAAGCAGCTGAAATGTTGGTGCATGCACTTGTGTACCAGTTTTAATTGTGGTACCAATTCAGACATCCTGTATTTCAGGCTTTCCCTCACAACAGATCCTATTTTGCCATAAGTAAGGGTAGACACTGAAATTTATAAAAATAATTATCTTACAAATGAACAGGCATCACTAACGCTTTAATCAGCGACCTCCTTAAAGCCATTGTAAAGAACCATTGTAAAACCAATTGAATAATCTTGGTGGTCTACTGACAGAGCATATGCAAATACGTGCACCAGACCACAGAGGATAACTAATTGAAGCTTACACCACGTGTGGGCTTGCATTCATCTCAAACAAAAGAGTACAAACTCTATTAAAAATATTCATTGCTTATGACGTAAAGTTCAAGTACAGAGACACACGGGGTATGAAGTGAGGCACTGAACTGGAACACTGAACGTGTCAGCTGTCATCTCCAAGGTCTGAGGGCGCAGCTCAGCTTCGCTCAGCTCTCTTGTGTCTTTCAGTCCATTCAGGTTCAGCTTCAGGAGCTGATCATTTCAGAAAAATAATAATATTGTTGCCTTAGAAGAATAGCAGCGAGTTGTTTTGTAAGGCTCCAAAAGACTGAAAGGTTAGCAACAAGTAAAATTGATTTGGGATTTGTTTGAAATCACAAGTAGACCAGAAATTATCTTAGAACTTCTCTTCACACTCACATCTTTTAAAAAAACCCCACATTGTTTTCATGAGATGTCCATACTTAATACTCATGTTTGCACTTTAATCTGAAATATGAGCAAATTAACATTAAGATCCCAGTGGAGATATAGCATATTTTAATCCAGAGGTGTGGATGCCAATCAGGCTTGTGAGAAACCTTGAGAACTAATCTAACTGCAAAGGGGCCACATTTCTCCTCTTTTCTCTTTTAAATTCATCATCTCCTACTATTCACCTTGTTAGCTTCAAGTATTTCTAACAGTTAGGCAGGTCTCAACACTGCTTTTCAGAAAAAACACCATTATAATATTATCCTCAAAAAAACCCAATACCAAAGAGTATCAGACTTTGACATGGTGTTAATGCCCCTCACACCTTCATCTTAAACATTGGCACAAGTCCTTACCAGGGAAGAATGCCAGGCCAGATGGACCCATCTTCTGATCTACGGCGACAGCTCGTACTCTCCTAGGCAAGTTTAACTCCAGTTGTCAGAGTTCAGTGATCGTCTGTGCCTAATTGCTGGTGCTAATACCTGTCAGCAATTAGCACAACCAGCCCTTTGCAGTGTTGAATCTATCTCCCATGCTGTTTAATGCCATTAGTCTATAGCATTCATTCCTTGTGTTGATGCGTACGATCAAAAAGTAATGGAAACTCAGTTTTATGCAACAAGGAAAGGGCTGAGAAATATGCCATGGAAACAGGCAGAGCCAAATTACCTCTGGGAACTGGAGATTGGTGCCCTCCCTCTGTTACCAGGCACAAAATGGGAGAGTGGGAGCATTCAGAGGCAGTGGTCTAAAGGAAAATGTCCAAGGTTAGCTAACAAGTGATTACTGAGATTCATATCAAAAGATGCAAAACCAAAATTAATCCTCTTTCAAATACAGTTTTGGTTTGTTTTCTCTTAATCTGTTATTATATGCATGTGGCAGGAGCCCCAGGTAGTGGAATAGCTTTGTTAGTTCAGAATGCACACAGAAAAAGTTAGTGACTTTATGGCAGTGTTATCAAGTGTTGTCATCTGACATGTAAGACTCCTAGCTGTGTAGAATCTTCTATATCATTCAAACATCTTTCCCCAAAATGACCTCAAAAACGCCAACTTAGTATTCTTAGAAAAAGCAGTTAAAAGGATACTTACATATAAAGATATTTTGCAGCAAAAATACGGTAAAATGCATTGATTTTAGAACCAGCCTGCTACAAATAGCAAAACCAGCAAATCAACCTGAACACAAGATTAAGCACTGTTTACCTTACGTAATGTTTTAGCTACTTTTTCACATCTTAATGCTAAGTTTCTTACAAAACACAGACAGACTGCTGAAGGAGCAGCAACAATTTATGACAACTTCAGCAACACTTGCTCCTTATTAGGCAAGAAAGTGGAACAGAGGAAGATACAATACAATACTCTTTTTTCTCTGTAGATTAAAGCAATTTGGCTTTTCAAATAAAGAAAAATATCCTGTATGATGAGTAAATGCAAATGCATTATTTATAGTATTTTCTTTTAGGAAATGGCTACATGGAAAAAAAAAAATCTACCTTTTAGAATGTGCTTTAATGCATACAGTTAGGTATTTCAAAGGTGAATTGGACAAAATAAGTACCACAAGAACAAGGTCATTTAAGTAGTAGCCTATATCATCATTCAATTCACCAGATGAATTTTTAGCACCCCATCTGATCAAGACTTTACATCTACCACCCAGTGCTTATACGCAGATTGTCAATCACTTTGATGCCTGTTGGTCTCGTATAATCAAACCATTGGCTCCAGAAATTTCCATTTGACAAAAGTCTGTCTTGGCTGCCTCCTCTTGTATTTTCCTATCTTCAGCTTCAACACCTACGCAGATTGTTCTGCATTACCCATTTCTTTAATAAATTCCAAGGAACAACTACAGTTTATTTACAAAATGAACTGTCAGCATAATCGAGGGATATGCAGGAAACATACACAGCTAAAATTACTGTAATTCAGTCTCAGTTTTATATCCTGACCCTCACGACTATATCCTTACCCCACAATACAACTGAAGTAGCACTTCATTTTTATTAAAAACTATTCCTGACCCTGCAACACATGCCCCTTGAGAAAACAGCACACCAGGTTGTCTCTTCCGATTACAGTCACAGGTTAACTCCAGCAGCAGAAAAAACTGCAGGACAATGCCTCCTCTTGCACAGACATGATGACCGATGACCTTGCCAGCATTAAGTTCATACCTAAGTAAGGGTTAGAAGCTGGGACCCGTTTTCTTTCACAGGTGTTTTTTTCCAACTGTTGTCAGACTCCAACCTGCTGGAATTGTGGCATGCCATTCAAAGTCTACGTGCAAGCCATCTCTGGCCAACTCCAGTAGGCTGCTCTCCCACATCCTGAGCAATAAAATGCTAACAGCATCAGCGACGACTTCTTTGGTTTTAATCCCAACAGCCAGAATTTTCTGATGTGAAGCACACACACACACACACCTGCCACAGACCACTAACTTAATATATAACACAGGAGCAGCTGTAATACTCAAGTATTTTGATGTTGTGTACAAAATACAGTCCACGACTGGGACAGAAGCAGCTCAGGCTTCAGCTCCAGCACCATAGTAAGGCAGGCACGTACATGGCTGCTGTATGCCCAGAGCATACGTCCAGCCCACCTGAACAACTGAGAGGTGTCACCTGTGCAGGTGTGCTCTGTGTGCAGGTCCATGCCTTCTGCTTAAAGCCAGGTCTTGGGGCTATACTCTTAAAACAGCTTGAGAACACAGCTAAGCACTCTAGAATGCCAAACCCGCTCCACTCTGCTCTGGTGCTGGCACCAGTGCTGAAGCAGCCACACAGTGTTCAGTTCAGGCAACTGAAAATGAATTCTTTTTCATGGCACCAACCTTCCTGCAGGCTCCCAGCAGAGTGCAAAGAGGGGGGGATGGAACCAGCCTTTTTGACAACAGCTGAAAGCAGCACTGGTGTAACTACACCCTCAGCCTCAAGCTGGCAAAAGTGATGCTTTTAGTAGAGATGAACTGCTCTGACATTAGACATTTCAGAGGATGTTAACTACATGGTAGTAAAAGAAAATCCTGGTAAAGACTCATCTCATAAAGAAACAACACATAAACAACAAATCAGTTTGTTTCATTTCTGTCAGAGCAGGAGGTTGGGGACAAAGGGACACTTGGATGGCAGACATCACACTTGTTACGGTTTGAGGGGGCACGGGCTCATTTTATGGTATCAATACAATGACCTAGAGAGAGGGTGTTGTTTAGGACCTTGAGGGATCCAACAGGCAGAACAGAGACGGGTCAGTATTCCCTCCTATTTTCTGCCATTCCCTATAAAAGCCAGGAGGGTAGGAAAAGTCCACCCTTCTGGTTCTCTTTTTCCTTCCTCCCTTGGCTGGTCCGGCAGACATCTCAGAGAGGCTCATGCTTTTGTCTTTAGCTCGCCACGTGCTCTGCAGGATCCGATTCCATCAGTTGCTGGGAAGAGCCCTGGACCCTTTTCCCAAGTTGGCTCTGCCACAAGGGAATTTCAAACACTTGTATCAGTGACCATTGAAATCGGGTTTTGCATATACAGGGTGTTTTAAAAAGATGAAGCCATTTGAAATGGACCTTCAATTCTGTCTCTGTGTTTTGGTTTGCCCTGACCACTAAACTGAGACAACCCTCAACGTCAGAATAGTTTCAATGGAGTTTTTAAGTGACAAAGAAAATCCCTCTGTAGTGGGTGGGAACACTATCTTCTATCAACTTCTTTAGGAACTCGTTTGTTTTTCTTATGCTGAATCTGGTTTTAGAAAGAATTTTAAAGGACTAGTAAAATCATATCCAAGAAGATAAATTAACTGCAGTTTACCATATGGAGCATTACTCATTTCTCCTTTTACCACTTGAAAACATGAACATAAGGAAAAGATTAGCAAGGCAGTGAATTTTCATACAAAACCCAGAAGCGAAAACTCCTCCCTTCATTTTTTTTTCTTTCTGGATTACACATTTTATCAGAAAAGCAGATTTTAGGCTACATTTCAAGACTATAAAACAGTACTTGTAAAAAAAAGATGTTTTTTACAGTATCTCTCACCTTACAGAACATTTCCAGAATCAGCAATTCTGATCTATAAAGCAACCGTGCTATGCAGAATTTTTACAGATCTCCAGCTCCTCAATACAATTCTACATGGTATGTACCTTCTGACATTAAATTGTTAGAATGGTTTTCTTCTGGTATCTACAATTTCCTAGCATTCTTTATGGGTATATTCAGCCTCTATTTGGTTATACCCCTTCTCCTATCTATGAAATGTGAGGGGTTTGAAATATATTTACAGCCACCAGGTTTATAGTAGCACAATAGTTTATTATTGTTAGAAAGAAAAAAAAACCCCAACACCCTAAAAGTTGCACTAAAAAAAAAAATCCCAAGTTCTTCCTGGTGAAAAGAGCACTGTTCACTTGTTTATTTATTTGTTTTAAACCCAGATTCCTGGTGACCACTGAAGATTTAAACACAGTGCAGATCACTGAACAGGTATCATAGACCAGTCCTTCTTATCAGTCTGTTATTGTGCATGTCTGCTCTGATCAACATAGCAATGAAATCTCTAAACCAGGTTACTGTCTAGAGCTGTACATACAATAATGTCACTCCTTAATGGTGGACACTACAATTGAAAAAGTCATTTGAATACACAGCCTTTGAAAATCTTTCCGTATCATGTTTAGGATTGACCAATAAGAATCAAAAGATCACAAAGCAACAACAACTTTTAAGACAGCAACCCCACAACCCAGGTCTTTCCTGGGTAGAATTAACCAGTATTTAGGAATATTACTATAAATTCTCCTGCTCCATTTGAGTCTCCTAAAGCAAGGGTCAGGGATTTTAACAGTGGAAGGTTGGGGCAGTGGTGGAAAGAGAAAATTCACCAGTAATTTCTCATTCCACATGAAAAATGGGCGCAAAAGTCAGACTTGCATATTGAAAACAAAATGCCACTTGAATAACTCTTCTATCGAGTAGGAACATCGGGAGTTTGGCCACATCACTGCCTTAGGCTGGGAAGTTTCCAGCTGTCCGTTGCTTGCAGGGTTTGCCAATGCTCAATTTGCTCCTGTTCCCCGGCTGCCTCAGGCAGGGAGTCTGAAAATGCTCTGCCAGTGACAAGTCAGCAAGAAAGCTTGCCATGGCCTCCTCCCTCTTCATGCCCTTTCCCTGGTGATAATTAAGGGAAAAACATCCAAATCAAACAACTCAACCTACTTTATGCATTTTAAAGGAGCAGAAAATGCACAAGCCAAAACTTATATTGGCAGATCAGCTTCAGATAAAATTTGTTTTCTCTTTTATTTGGATAGTTACAACCCTGAAAATGATCAGCATTGCTACATAATTAAGTTTTTAATTATTTAATGCTAAGCTAGAAGTTTGATCCCATAGCATGTATTTTACAGAAGCAAACATGTTCATCACAAAATAAGCCTTTTCAATATTTCGCAAAAAAGAGAACATTCTAGAATATGAAAACAGATCAATGTATGAGGCAAATCAAATGAAATGTTAAAGCCAAGCAATAAATTCAACATCTTCACCAAAAGCAAGTGTGCACAAGTAGTAATGCCTTGCCATGAATGTTATTCATACTTTTCCTCATTAGGCAGAAGGTATTTTGAGGTAAAGAATTTGCTCAATCCTCATTGCTCTAAATGATTTCAATGCTCAGGTGAAATCAGAAATTCACCCCTTCCTCTCTCCACCCCCTAAAATAAACACCACACTTCAAGCTTTTGAAAATTTCTGGCAGAATGACAGCTTTTACTCTTTTAATGAAGGAAATTTGTTCCTAAAGCCAGATAAGGAAAAATACAGATCACACTGAATGTTCACAGTTTATGTTCCTTTAGGGATCACGTTATTTAGATAAAATTGGAGTTTCAATACAGGAACAAACATATTTAAACACACACACACACCCCTCAATAAACCCCCTTGCCCCTCAATAGGACAGGCAGGCTGATTCAACTGGCTCAGTTTAGAAGCAAAGCCAGAACTTTCTTTCAGTCATTTGGCTTGGTGACATATCTATAAATACATCATTATATTAATCTTTTAGCTTATATTAGGTAGCCACATATTTCAACCAAGATATACTTAACAATTTTAAGAAAGCTTGCTTGTATTTGAACTCTACACTTTCCTTCCTTTAGAAAAAACAAACTAATCCTGCAAGAGAATGGGAAATTTATGAGGAAGACTGTTACTCCTATAGACAGGAAAAAAGTAACTGGAAAATTCCAGCTATCACCACATTAACTCTAACTATGGCTGTATTCAGTTAACCAATAAAACCAGAAAGTTTCATATTAACAATTATGTGATAAAGATAACCGATGTAATAAGTATCTTTAGACCTATAAATAATAAAGACCTCTCTCATTCCACTTTTTTTTTTCCGCTGAAAATTATTTAAGCAAATTATTCTGATTCATTTAAAAGTATAGCTGCATGTTTTCTTTTGGTAAAGAAAAGCAGCAAATTAGAAGTTTATCCACAATCCTATACTCTGGTCAACAGAAGAGGAAAATAGCTATTTCAGCTTCTATGCCTCCTAACCTAAAATGCTACCAGCACCTCATTTTTGTGTATAACTTCTCTGGTCTCTTCCATTTAGTAGTACATTCAATAGGGTTTGCATACATCCAAAAGCACAACACACTTTAAACATTTTTGAAGACCGTCTGATATAACTGCCTATAAAAACCTATTTTGGCTAAGCCTAAATTACACTAAAAACCCCAGTGATAAAACTGGTAATAAAATTTAATTTATCAAGCTTTTTTTAAAAAAGCCAAGAAGGTATGATAAACATATCACTAAAATGAAACATTAAAATTTATCTAAATTCAACATTAAAATTTATTTGGAAAATATAATGACACAGAAAATAGTTCTAGTCATGACAATATAATTTAAAAAGCATTTCCCACAGCTCATTGCTTTTAGTTCTGGGTTGGAAGCCAACCACCTACATGAAGAGCCAGAGCTACAAAAGAATTTTTATGCTAATAGTAATCTACCAAATCACATAAATCATAAATATGGTATCAATTCTGTGTCTAATATATCATCACCACACTATTGCATCATAAAAATTGTCAGTTGACACATTAATGGAATGATCCTAAGCACAAGCTTCTGAAAAGTAACATATTACATCCACGTAGCTACATACAGCTCTCATTCAGATAATCTAAATTCAGTTTGGAAATTATTTCCTGCTGGAAATCAATATCTAACTTTTATCAAGATGAGTTTCACTACTTCCCAGAATCTTCAAACAGATGAGTAAGATATTTTTGCATATATTCATCCATCAAGACTTGTCATCCTTAAAAGAAAACACCAAAAGAAACCCAAACCAAAGTGACACAGCAAAACCTTGGGCTTGCCTTGCAAAATACCTTTGTGTAGATAGGCATGCTGTAATTTTCTAGTTGTAATATGGAAGATTATCAGCATATTAAAACAAAAACCCTTTCAAAATTGGAATCTGCCAAGAGTTCTGAATGTCACAGCACTGCAGCACTTCTACAATTAGACTTAAGTGCTAGGGAGGAAAAAAGAAGATATGTATTTTGTATTTCTTCTGCTATGAGAAAACAGTCACCATGAAGTAGAAACTGAAGTGCATTTCAGCTATGTAATACTTAAGCTACAAGGAGATACAGTTTTGTGGGTTGTGGGTTCTCCCCCTTCCCAATAATTTTTATGCTGACAGATTGTGCAGCTCAATATATGACATTCATATAGAAAGAGACATACAGCTTGGCAGATGATATACATACAGATACATACACTGACTGGAAATGCATCTGTTTCTCCATTTGGGTTGTGTGTTGCATCCACCCCCCACCCCCAAAATAACATTTGAAAGATGGTCATCTATTAACATTGCTGTACTAGCTGTCTGTTAAAATAAGGTAACATACAAGTGCCTATTTGGACAGTACTTCCCATCCAGTGCTGCAAGCTAATTAAAAAAAGCCCAAATTCCTGCTACATTCGATCACTTAGACATGTGATCTAGTAGACAAGCAAGTCTGAATAAAAATCCTGGAAGTTACACACAGTTAAAGTAATAAATCAGTGAACACTTAATTTCTACCTAAAACTAGGTTTCCATCTAAAATCTTAATTTGAATGCTATAAATGTTGCATGCTACTTTGCACATATTGTGAATTATTGAATACTGTATTAAAAAAAAAGTGTTTTTCCAAAGAAGGAGGAAATGCTTTCTCTCTAAAGAAAAACAGTTAAAATCTGTAAGAATTACTCACCAGTCTCCGGGGAAATTCATTCTTTACCAAAAGCTTGACACACAAACAACAAAAAACACGTAAGGATGCGAGGTACAACCCTCTTCTCTTGGAAGCTGCTCCCCAATGATAATTGCACAGCCCTGACCCAGAGAAAAACAACGTGGCTGTCAGGATTGCTGGCTCCGGGAAAGCTGATACCGGAGTGATGTCACATAACTCTGAAATGTTACTGCAGCTCCAAATTATCCACTCTCTTCCACCAATAAAATCCCTACCTCTAGATGATGGAAGACAAAACATTTAACAACAGGATTAAGTTTCAACAGGAGCTAATAGCAAAGACTTTTAAGAGCACATCACTGGGTTAGACAAAATGTTACAGTCAGAAGTGGAAAAGAACAGATGCTGGCTATGCTATCTAAATACACTCCTCTAATTTACCTTCAACCTGCAAAGTTTTTATTTGTTGCAGCAATATTCATAAAACATTTCTCAAGTTGGAGGGGAAGAGCAAAGACTGGCACAGAGCACCACAGCACGGGGCATCTCTCTACAAAGCTCCAGGCAACCCAGCTGAGAAGTTTTGAACTCTGCATGGTGGCCTTCAGCTAGGTTACCTTTCTCACTCTCTTGACCTTCCACCCCAACATTTGCCCCACTATCCTTTCTCTCATCCCACATTCCTTGTCCCAGTCACGGGGAGCACCTAGAAGCACAACAGATTTTGAGATCTCAGAAGGCGCTTGGCCTTATTCCATTGGGAAACAAAAAGCTAGGAAACTGGATGAAAAGAAAAAAAATAATATTCAGCAAAAATGTGATCCTTGTGTGCTAAGATCAGGAACTGTGCTAAGATCAGGAACTTTGATACCAAAATGGATGCATCCAAACTACTAATGCAAAATGTGAAGCTATACACACTGTGAAGAACACCACAAAAAAGAAAAGAGTGATCATAACAGAGGTACTGAAGGAAATTTCTATACAGCAAAGAAAAACCAGGGACTAATGTTCTACTTTAGAAATGTAAAACAAAAAGGAGATGAACAGCATGAATAACTTATGCAGGATGTAAAATTCACTTTTGGAAGTAAAAACTAGAGTTGCAGTTGCAAGGGTGGCTGGGGTCTTCTACAAATCCCAAAATTTAGACTACAGTACAGAGATCTTTATTATTAAAATCATAAACACTGATTATTATCTTCATAAATATTTTAAAATTAACGTCAGACATCTTTAAATATGACAGCCCACAGATTTTCAACAGTCCTGAACCACCGGTATGCTAATTTAGAGCTGGTTAGTAATCAACAGGGGCACTGTGTAGGAACCTACTGCCTGCAGTCAACCAGACTGAGGGCAGTGCAAGCCTTCCAGTACAGAAGAAACCTGAAAATTTTTGACATTGTAATTAGTGAAATTATCTGTGACCTATAAAGAGAAGACTCAGCAAAAGGTTCAAAATTCATAAGGTAAATCACTACTTTTTAAAAATGATCCACCATGAATAAGATGAGAAATTCTAAGGAAAGGATAAAGGAACAAACCAGAAAAAATAGAATGATAGAATCATCAAGGTTGGAAGAGACCTTCAAGATCACTCAGTCCAACCCCTACCTCCATCACCACTAACCCACATCACCCAGCGCCACATCCAGATGCCTCTTGAACACCTCCAGGGACGGTGACTCCACCACCTCCATGGGCAACCCATTCCAATATCTACTCACCCTTACAGGGAAGAAATTTTCCCTGATGTCCAATCTGAATCTTCCCTGCTGCCATTTAAGCCCGTTTCCTCTCATCCTTTCACTATGGGCAAGGCAGAACAGACCGACCCCCACCTCACCCCAACCTCCTTTCAGGGAGTTGTAGAGAGCGATGAGGTCCCCCCTGAGCCTCCTCTTCTCCAGACTGAACAGCCCCAGCTCCCTCAGTCGTTCCCCATAAGACATTTTCCAGTCCCTTCCCCAGCTTTGTTGCCCTTCTCTGGACACGCTCCAGCCCCTCGATGTCTTTTTTGCAGTGAGGGGCCCAGAACTGAACCCAGCACTCGAGGTGCAGCCTCACCAGTGCCGAGTACAGTGGGACAATCACTGGTCCTGCTGGTCACACTGCTCTTGGTGCAGGCCAAGATGCCATTGGCCTTCTTGGCCACCTGGGCACACTGCTGGCTCATATCCAGCCGGCTGTCAACCAGCACCCCCAAGAACACACAGGTCTTCAAAGTGAAGAAACAGCAACTCAAGTTAGACACTAAAACGACTCTTCTGATAGAAAGAATAAGGACTGGAAAAAACCCCCAAAGCTGAGATGCAGTCAGAAGGGGGGTTAAAACGGGAGTTACCTAAGATGGGGACCAAAACCTGAGTAATATTCTTCCTTCATTTTCAACATGAACAGTATCAACCATGGAGCTGGGAGGCAGAAGGAACAAACAGAAATAAGTGCATGAGAACAGGCTGCCATTGGGGCAGGGGAGAAACTGGCTAAAGAGAAGCAGCCAAGTGCAAAACCAGGAACCACTGATGCATTGCAGACAACTGCCAGAATCCAATCCTGTTCAGAGGATTAACTTAAAATTGGTGTTTTCATTAATAACTAAAAAGAAAGGCATATAATGAGGTCTGTTGGTGAAAAAGCCAAGGGGCATCATCAGACTTATGAGCTGTATGCGATAAAATATGAGACATAGGTGAGTTTCATACAGAAAGAAGTGGATAACTAAGAAGAAAGAGCAATGATGGTGGAAAAAAAATCAGGAGTACAAATGTAAAGGTGATACTTCTAACTAACAAAATATCTATTTAAAAATAGACAAGAATGTAAATGGGAACCTGTATGCATGCAGATGGTTCTAACCTGATTTCTTTGTCCTGCTGCTATTTCTATGGTAAAACATGGAGAAGTCTGCACTTCCCACTGAATTTTTTTGTCCCTTTTCTAATGGGTCAATAACCTGAGAAAAAGTGAAAGACAGCAGAATGATTAAGTAATGTACCTATGGCAATTAATTATACTTATTACTTTAAACCGGAACAAAAATGAAAGTGTACCAAGATGACCATTCACTATAGGAGAGAAGGTTACAGGAATAAGTCTCACCTGACCAAGCAGTATGAAGCAGGATAGGACTACACTACATACGGATGATTCTGAACTGTATAGATAAAACTAAGGAAGGTAAACAATGCTTGAGGCTAGAACAAAGAGATGAAAGTTGTCTGAGACACGTAAATTAGAAATAGAGTTTTAAAATGAGGCTGGTCTTGTTAATGGGTGAGATCATGTAACTTTTCTGTGTCAAAACCAGGTTGGCTTCAAAATCTGCAAGTGCTAACCCTGAAGGCAAGTGACCTATTTTGAAACAATTTCACCTGTCTCACTTAGAATGGAAACAATCTGGAGTGCAAAACCTGAGCAGACATGTTTCGAGAAAGGTATGGAATATGAGACTTGAAACCAAAATTAACAATCCAGAAATCAGTTGGAAAATCGAAGAGTTTTACCATCAGTCATGTGTTATGTGGTCAATACTAGAGAATATGCTTCCCTTTCTCACTCTCAATATACACAATTGTCCCACTGCTTGAAATTAAGTTGGAAATCTTTTCCTCCTTTTTTGTTAGCACACAATAAGCTTTATAGAAGTCATTAATCTCTGTTATTTCCACAGCATTAATGCATCTCTTTGTAAGAGCTGTGCTATTTTCAGAAGAATCTAAATTTCATTAATAGCCTCCAGCCCTGATTTCAGAGTTAAGATTTGATAAAAGCATTAGCACATTATGTTTGAAGACAAAAACAAGCTGGGCTAAGGCAGCTGGAAGAGAGAACTATCAGGTCTGAGACACAGTAGCTTACCATCAGGTAAGGGCTAACGTTGAATGAGAGAAAAACTTTCTGCTATTTCCCAGTGTTCTATTTCAGTAAAAAAAACAGAGCAAGCTACCAGATAGCAAAAAGCTATCTTCCTTCTTCTGAACAGCCTGCAAAGTGAGATAGAACCCATTGCTGAAGCACTATCATTTTAAACAAACTGTTTAATATCATAGAAATATAAAATGGCTGAGATTAATCCTGAAAATCTAAATCAGAGTAGGACAACTGGTTGCAATTTGTCACTGTCGAGCATACTATCCTAGAGAGTTATGGACTGTTCCAGTAAACCTAATTTGCTATTTTCAAGTAAATGGAAAAATTTTGTTTTTCAGTCAAGCTAATATGAAGACAAAACAACATAGCCTGGTCAAAGGAGCAGGGGAAAACAAAACCGCTCTGGGCACGTGTACAGATGACCACATGGCAACCTTACATATATTTTTCACAGAATTCAGGGTTTTATGTTCATGTTATTACATGACATCTGGTTTAGGGATTGTGCTTCTGTTGAAAGCAGCAGTCTGTCTTAGGGGCAGTCTCAGGATAAGTGTTATGCTAGATAAAAATGTTAAAAGATTTTGCATATAAATGAGACTCATACAAAAATGCAAGTCAGACATAACTCCTGGTGGTAATCTGATTCAACCCCACACTCAAGAGATAAATTAACTACCAGATCAGGTTGCAAAGACCCTTGTCCAGTTGAATTTCAAAAATCTTCAAGAACGATGATTCCATAGCCTCTCTGGGCTCCACAGCTTTGTGGTTTGGTTTTTTACCATTATTATTTTTATTTTAACCTGTTAGAATGTAATCTATTGCAATTTATGACCATTGCCTCTTGCCCCTTCTTTGTGCACTTCCGAGGAGAGTCTGCCTCTTCTATAAAGCCAATGCAGGTAAGGAAACACGGCAATTGTGTCCCTGGTTCTGCTTCATCTTCTTCAGGCTAAACACACCAATCCCCTTCAGCCTCCTCTCATACATCGTATGTCCTGGCCCTGTAACAATCCTAGTGCTGGACTCGTGTTTTTCTCTCTCTCACATTGATGTGACCAAAGTATTCCACAGATAGTCTCAAAAGTGATGAATTAAGGGGAACAATCACCACTCTCACTAACGCAGCTCAATGTGCTTGGCCTTTATCACCATTACAGCAGAACACTAACACTCAGCTTCTGTCCACCAGGACCTGCAGGTGGTTTTCTGGGATGCTGCTCCTTCACCTGCAAATTTGTCTTTGCTGAACTTGAGTCTGTTCACTCCTCCAGTTTGCTGAGGTCCCTTCGAATAACCACCCTGCCCTCCAGCATACCAATCCCTCCTCCCAGGGGTGGTGTTGGAAGCAGGAACTTGCTGATGGTGCATTCTGCCTCACTGCTCAACTTGCTGATGAGTGTTACAATAGTATCAGCCCCAATATCAACTCCAAGAAAGACTTCTTGTAAACAGCCACTCATTTAAACCTTCAAACTATAGATTGATACTCCTTAAGCCCCATGGCACAATCAGTTTTTCACCCACTCTGCAGTCCAGTTCATCCAATCCATATGCCCTCATTTGGATAGAAGGATACTACATGAAACTACATCAAAAGCCTTGCTAAAGTTAAGTGGCTTCCATTGTTTTCCCCCACTTGAAGGGGCAGTCATCGTAGAAGGTACTTAGGTTTGTCAAGAAAGATTTTTCCTTCATACACCCATGCTGGCTGTTTCCAATTACCGACCAGTCCTTCACAAGCCTCGAAATAGTTTCTATGAGAATTTGCTCCCTAATATTTCCACAGAAAGAGATGAAGCTGACCAACGTTTAGCTCCTTGGAGCCTTTCTTGCTTCTCTTTTGAAAACAGTAATATTAGCCTTTTTCCAGTCATCAGGGTTATCCACACTGCTAAAAAACAGCCTCACAGTGACATCTGCCAGCTCACTCAGCACCCTCAGATGGTTATGTTCCTAGAATAAGAATCCATAGATGGTTCAAACACCAGACAGAAAATAACTTAAAACTGAATGTCCTATTAAAAAACAAAAGTGAGGGGGAAGGGCCTTGAGGCAGCTAATATCTGTCAAAACAAAAAGAAGAGCTGGAATAACAAATGACCCCATAGGAAAGACATCACTGGTCCTGGTTGCAGCTGGTATGCTCTAGGACCTTCTGGCTGTCTTCTGCTATATCCACAAAACTGTTGTAAATGTATGACTGAAAGCAGCAATGTGGTACTTTATCATTTCTTCAAGCTTGCTCTGCTTAGTTTAAGCTCTATATGCCATGAACAAAAATATTAATGAATTGTGAAGCAGGAATTTTGACTGCTTGCTGTGGGTAGAACAGACAGAGTAGGTTTTTCCAAAGGGAAAGCCCAACCTTGGCTTGCAACCTGAATGTCTTATTCTGCCCCAAACATCAAAAAGGTTAAAGATACATAACAGAACCTGCATGCAACATAAACATTACCAGTCTAGCAACCTTAGCAGGGAAGCCAAAGCCTCAACAGCCTGTGGGATGTTTTTCTCAATTAAAATTACCTGTAAACACTGACAGAGTACCTTAAATAAGCTTGGGAATAATCAGTCAGTATTTAGAGCTACTAGTCATTCTAGAATAACACGTCTATAACACCCAACATGTATACAGCCTTTGATTCTGTGCATGTAAAATGAAAAGAAACAATGAAAATTAATGTTTTCTCCTTTCCAATGCCTTTAGAGGAAGGAAACAGTATTTTTAGATTTAATTTTGGAAGACCAGGATTAAAGCAAATGTCTGGTTAAAGTAACAGCCATGAGCATATTATCTTTTAAAAAAATACATATACATTTCTCAGCTACAGTATTTTCTATTAAAGTAAACTGCGCCCTAATCCAAGTGCTGAAGTCACATATATTGCAGTCATGCTGAGAGAGAGCTTGCCACTAGGGACAGCTGGAACAAAAAGTTTCAGAGAAGAATTTTAGCACTCTGTTTAAGCCAATAGCAGTCACAGTGTACTCTTCATACTACTAGTAACAACATAGAGGATATTTTCTTCCCTCCCTCTTCCAAAATACACTTTGTTAAATCCAGTGCAAACTTAGAATATAACTCTTTGGAAAAAATAAATCATGCAACCTGATTATCTACGAATTTTATTCACTGTAAAACAGATTTTCAAGCATGTGCCAGGCAAGAAGGACCCACAGTCTCCCACCGCTCAGCACTAAGACCTGAATCCTCTGAGACAGATGCTCTTACTCCATTCCCTGAAGCCTGCGATAGTCTTCTGCTCCCTCCAGTGGCAGGAAAAAAAAAAAAGGCCATTGAAGAAGCATCACTTGCTCACACAGTACTATTCTTGAAGGTTTTCCATTCTTCAAGCCGAAAATCTCTAGTACTTAAAGAAGATTTTTGTTCTACAAAAAATAAATAGTCTAAATCAGCATTCATCTTGAACTCATATTTATGCAAAAAAGTTTTAGGAACTGATAAATATAAAGTAGTTGATAATGAAAACAGATTTATTTATCTATAATCTTAAAGTTGATATCCATTTTCCAAGGTTATGATAAAGAAAAAAGGCCACCTTTAAAAATAAAAATACTTTTGATGTAAGGATTAGTAGTGCTCTTCTGTTTAAAAAAAAACTCACCGAAAGCTGCTGCTGCAGATACCACTGGTCTTATCAACATTCTGATACATCCCTTCTCAAAGGTTCAAGAAGTTTTTTAAGAAGTGAGCATAGTAAGAATAGTATTTTCTGAAAGGTGAACCAAATGAATATTTAAAAAAATAATTGTGACATTTACTGTAACTTGAGGATACACCTCAGATACAATAAACACTTATGTAAGTGGCAGTCTTCTATATTCAAAGATTGACTGCAAAATTATATTATTTCAAATGTTTTTGGCATATATTAGTGGCATCTAATATGCAGTGTAGCCTCATCTAACAACTAACTGAGCTCTAGTTAAAATTTGCACACCACTTATGAAGAGTGACTTTTAATCCAAGAGTCTTTGAAATCTGAATTCAACGTGAGGAAGCCGACAGCCATGGACAAGCATAATGGGTGTGAGGGGCAAAGTCCAGTAACTGTTTAATAGAACTACAAAATTTAGCAATTGTGAAAGAGGAATTATAACATTTCAAAATTTCTGACAGGGATACTGACTTACCACGGAAAAGCTTGATGAAAAGTGTCACGTGCTATTTTCCAATCAAGCAGCTGATTGTACGCTAGCAGTTGTTAATAAGCAGCATTGTAGATACTCTGCTGTGGCAGCCCTTTGGCAAACTTGTTTTCAATTTAACAACAAAAACGTGGAAGGACTTTTTTGGTCAAGATAGGGTGTTGTTCAAAGTACACACTCCAGGGAAGGCTGTGCAGCAAGCAAGCAGATGACACAAACCCAGATGAATCACAGGCAGAGACATGAAGCCAACATCCAACACCGTGACTGAAGAGTTCACTGGAGACTGATCTGACTGGATTAGCACTAAGTCATGGCCAAATAGTCCAGATGGGTTCAAGTACGCAATCGGTACGAGTTGAAGTTCAAATGGGGAACAGAGGGCAGGAGCCTTCAAGAAAATGACAGAAGTAGGTGGATTAGACCAAGTTTGCAGATGACACAAATCAGCAGGGCAGGGGCTGCTGTTCAGAGGGACCCAGACAGGCCGAGCGAAGAGGCCACAGGAGCCCGGTGACATTCATCAGGGCAGAAGGCAGAGCCGTGCCCCGGGCAGGACGAGCCCTGGCAGCCACAGGCTGGGCCCTGCCTGCCTGGGGAGCAGCTCTGCCCAAAGGGGCACTCTGCTTAGAACTTGTTAGACCCTATCTGGAAGACCATGTCCAGTTTTGTTGACCCCCAACAGAAGAAAGATTGATAAACTGTCATGAGTTCAGCAGAGGGCCACCAGGACAGTCAGGGGCTGGAGCTCCTGCCCTGTGAGGAGAGGCTGAGGGTGCTGGACTGGTTCAGCCTGGAGAGGAGATGGCTTTGGGGGTCCTAACAGCAGCCCACCTGTACCTACAAGGAAGGTATGAAGAAAACAAAGCCAAGTTCTTCACAGTGAAGCATGGCTAGAAATTGGAGCAAGAGACATCAATGCAGAGAGGTTCAGACTGAACATGAGGAAAAACTTCATGCAGGACAGTCAGGTGGTGGGACAGGTTGCCCAGAGAGGCTGTGGAGTCTCCACCCTTGGGGTGTGTGTGTGTGTGTGTGTCAGAATCATAATGGCCTGAGCTCAGAGCTGATCTTTGGGCAGGAGGTTGGACAAGTGATGTCCTGTGTCACTTTCAAACTGAATAATCCTGTGATTACTCACCAGCCATCCTCAGTAACCTTAATGAATGATAAGAAAATCCCAGGGGCTTTTAAATTCATGCACTGAATGAGGTGAGATACTGAACACACATCTGAAGGTCCAAAACGTTAACTCAAGACTTTAAAGACTCTATTTAAGAAAATCAGTTATCAAATCTTACTGGTCCAAACTGAGCCCATTGCAGGTAAGTACAAGTTAAGAGTTAACTTAAAACGTAATTCTTAAATTTACCAGAAGTGTTAAGCAATTAAAAAATTCTCTAACAATACATAATATAATTAAATATAATATACTTAAATGTGGAATGTTTACACAAACCAAAGCTATCTAATAGGTTAGACTAGCCCCAAAGGATGTTACAATAAATATGGTTTAAACTACATCTGAAGAACTTCTAGGCTGGAGTTTTTCCTCTCATTTCCAAGGATCCCTGTACAGTCCCTTTAGTTCTAACACAGAAAAGATAACTCATTATTTTCATGTACTTTGATTTTAATAGCATATAAGACCCTCAAAGCACTTGGACTGTCATAAAGTGGTTCTAGCCAGCCTTCACATTGCTCCTTTACTCTCAGGAACAAACCAATGAACTGTCCAACCCATCTACAAAGAGTATGTTCTGTCCATAAAACGAATGCTAACTGCATGGAGTAATCATGTCGAATGGTGACATTAGCATTACTACATGCAGCACTGAAGCCAGCAAGGCAAGGTTTACACAAGGATCAGCATCTTTTGTTAAATCTACTGACAATGCTGGAAACAGGCTACAAGCTTACAAAGCAGAAGTCGTTGTTCAAACTTGAAATAAAGACAGCAGTGCTCACTGATTTAGGAAAGCTGAAAACCACCATGCTGAGTTGAAATTAGGTAAATTTATCAGATCAGCTGAAAAGAAAAAGTAATTAAGAGTCCAGTAGAGGGGAGTGAGATTTGTTAATAAGTTTATTATTACTATTATTATTCCCTTTTTTCTTCCCCTAAAGAGGAAGGTGCTAAAATGGTGAGATTAACCAAAGTGTACAAGAAAATCTGTGGTATAAAACCACTGAGTTCATGAGCTTTAAGATGTAATAGATTTCTGAATTTCATTCCCATGCTTGTCTTTCAAATGCATTTTGCAGACTGTCCTTGAGGATTAGGACAATGATGCAAGAAGAATCTTTGTAAAGATTTTTCTCCCACTCTCTTTTTATGATTTTGAAAGTGTTCATACAGGTGCATAGCAATTGTTTAGTTCAATGGCATGGTTTCTGTGAGTGCATTCTGCTGATGTACATCAAACAAGATACTGTTAGGCCAGTCATTCTGATTCCTCAAAAATAATCAGGATATCAAATATCCAGTACTCAAGACTGAAAAGACCCATTTTTTTCAGTAATTTTAGGAAGATTCACATTCCAAACAGTTCAGCTCTTTGCAGAATAAATTCTTAAGATCCACACAAGTGAATACTGCTTGTCAGAAAACATGAATTTAAAGTTTTGACAGAAACAGAATTACTGGTAACCATCTTCAGAGGCATAAAGGATTTCACACACTCAGAAAAAATACCTAGCTATAAGTTATAAGCCTCTTTATTCAATGTATATGAGTTCTGTTTCTAACAGAAGACATGAGAGTTATTTGTCAGTAACTTTAAACCATAACATCTGTAAATGGTAACTTTTGCCTCCAGACTAAGGACTGAGATGTCAACAGAAGCAGCAACGGAATCTGTCTTCAACTAATTTACTTTCTCAATCAAAAGCAGCAGAGTCTTACTAATTATTATTACTTGTTACTGTAATTCTTCAATTAAACTTCTATGTTAATTCTGCATGAGAAAGCTGTAGGGAACTGGAAGTATATTCACCAGTCACAGTGCCTAGATTTAAAGCAGTAAGAATATTATTGGTGTGTTGAAGAGATCCTACAAGTTAAAAAAACTATATACTGTTTGCAGAAAGACCAAAATGCTTTTCACTGAAAAAGGGTCCAATCTTCTAAACTGTAAAAACTTTTCCTCAATACTATAGGGATATCAGAGCTTTGCAGAGAAACAGCTGGAAATATTTAAAAACTATTATGAATAGTTTTGTTCTATTGTCTTTCAAGGAAATGGGTCTATTGCTTTCATTTAATCTTTTAAATAAAACTATGGAGGTAACAAGAGAAAAAAATTCAGTCTGAGAAGCTAAAGTGCTTTCTGGACCAGAAAGTCTAGAAATTTTAGAGAAACTACAACGTGGTAGTGGAGAATGTAAAGTACTGGCTAGACTTACAAACTCACATGTGTACACTCCCCCACACACTAACACCGCAGTGACTCCAATATTTCTTAGCTTCTATCCATTGACTGGCGTGTTATTACTCTTGCATAGTTCTCAAGCTTTGTTCCAGCTTTACAAAGGTGCAGTAGAAGTTTCAGAATATTTAATGTGAAAATGCAGAGGAGGGGACTGCAGTCAGAATCTCTCAACATCACTTCAACAGTTATCAGAAGATGACACGTTGCTGCTCTAAAAACTGTCTCACTATAACAAAAAAAATGTTGAAGTCCCACACGGATTAATATATTTAATAGCTTTGCTTAAACAAAATCTAAACTGTTACTACTTGATTTCAACATAGACATGTTAATGAAATAAAAAACTATACCAAATGGATCAAATTATCAATATGAATATAACCCACAAATAAGAAGCATTACAGGACACAAAGAGAACAAGAATACCTTAGTGCTCAGGGTCCCAAGTCGATGAAGTAAGGACCGCAAACTTACCATGTTACAGGGTGCTGCCATGCTAAGATACCAGAATGAGCTGTGAGTGATCTGGAATTTCTGGATGCGATAACAAAGCTGGCAGTTAAAACTCTCAAGAACAGTCCAGTCTCACGAGCAGGAGCTTTGCACTGACATGCATTTCAGTACCTGAGGTATTTCACTTACAGTCACTCAGGGATCATAACATCAAGCTAACTGCATCAGGGATATGCTTTTTGGCTTCACTTTCTGCTTCTATGGGACCTTGGTTAATTAAACCTTCATTTCCAGTTTGTACTATCATGATCTAAAATACTCCCCGTCATCAAAGCAACCAAATGGAACTGAAACTGAGAGATACTAATGCTGTAATGGAAGGTTGTGAGGAACGTTCTCAACCTATTCTGATCATTGAAGCAGCTAGAAACTAAACTCAGCTTAAACCTATCAAGTACGAGTTTTAAAAATCAAACTTACTAGGTCTAGAAAACAGTTCAGAAAGGTCTCCACTGCTTAGGGTCAGGAATATTCAAAGGGCTCAAGGAAGCCATCCAGTCACTGGTTTTCTTTTTCCTCCTGACCAGTGCCCATCAGTAACCAGCTACATCTTAACAGATATTTCTGTAAGATACATTTTAGGATATAATTTTAAGGATCTGCTGAAATTCCATTACTCTTATAATTATTTTCTTTGATTCACATCACGTCCTCTTTCCCTCATCCTCTGTGCAAATCCTGCCTCCCACTGGCATTGCTGTGATCCACTGAGCAGCAGCCAGACTCCACTAGACAGGTAACTGAAGCTGCCTCTGCAGGAAACACATTATGGCTAGAACCACGCTGTACTTTGAAGGGCAGCACTAATGTACTTATTCTGTCAGGCTCAACGTGAGGGCTGCTAAAGATACCTGTCTTTTCTTAGGTCATAAAGAAATGTATTGGGCAGTGTGTGATGAAACAAAGTCATGCCTTTCTGTTCTCTGCTAGGATATGACAACCTTGATGTCTCAGGATATTTCTCCAGCAAAAAACCCAAACAATGTTTCACACTATTTCTTGGAACAGTGAAAAACAAAGAAAGTCTATTTTAGATTTCCCAGGTAACACACAAACTGTAGACAAATTTTGATTCAGCAAAATTGCTCAAAATTGTGTTGATGTTTTTTAATGACATTTCTGAAATTTGCATTTCTTTATTCTCGGAACATTTTTCCCTCAAAAACCCTCCATCATATGCTGAACACATCTTGTCAGAAAGAACTGGCACAATTTAAAATAGTGCAATACAGCCATTTTGCTTTTTTGTTTTTAAATTAATCATGGGGCACAATATGGCTTTAAAAAAAAAGACTCGTGTAAAAAACTCTGTAGCAAACATTGTTCTATCAAAACCTTGCAAGATCTTTCCACTAAGGGTGTTACTTAGTTGTGTCACCAAACACCATGTTTTCACTGATTAAGAAGTCTTTATTTAATTCCCCATATGTTAATTTTCATACAAATGACAGCTCATCTACCAACATGGTTATGTTATAATGCCTATTTAATTACCTGGAAAAAACCTGCACACATAATTATATACAAAGGCAAAAGATGCAAAGGGTGCATCTGAAATAGAAATACAGATAGATTTGTGAATCAACTTTAAATACTGAAATACTCATTAAATAATTTCTATTTAAACAGAAAACTATAGAACAGGGAAACCTTCTGGCATTTCAAGATATGAATTCCATACAAGCCCCTTCAAATGGCCTGAGGTACACAAAAATTAACTTTTCATTTCTTTTTCCTCAATGGTCGTGCTTTGGAAGAGCATAAATTTGTGATTGGCTTAGAAACAAGTAAGTCACTGTGTGGCACATAATTCCATTAAATTCAGATTAGTTTTAAGAATGCACAATGCAATTCTAGTTTTCTTAAAGCCACTGAGATGTTTAAATACTAAGCTACTGTGTCTCTACCAGAGTACTGAAGCATGCATAAGACTGAAAATCCTGAAATTATTTCAAATGCTGATGATCTCTGAAGCATGATGTAGTACTCCAGATTCTCTCAAAAAAATGAGTGCATGTATGTACATAAGGCAAGTGATGCTGTACGGTGCTGAAAACACATGGAAAAAAATAAAGTTTATGTACTGTTTTGAGAAACATTCCTGTACCTATTTTTTCTTTGTTTTTCCCTTTTTCTCTTCCCTAACCTTTGTTGGGGGGCTAGAAATCCTGCCCTACGAAAGGGAATGGTTTACTCTTGGTTGCTTTTAAGAAATACAAAACTCCCAACACCAACTTTACAGAAAATAATTTTCAAAATTTTTATTGATAGACACTCCCATTAAATACGTATTCATTATTGAATTGCAATGATCTAGTATGGCTAAAATCTGCCGAAATTCACAGGACTGTACCTAGTACCCATTTTAAACCTCAATGTACTGAAAAAGTAGAGACAATTCTCGACTCATTCAGCCAGGACTTAGCCAACTCCTTCCCATTTCTACTCTTTGTACACACAAGCTGAAGATCTTTTTTTAAATAAAACAACTTAAAGCATTTTAGGTTTTCACTTTAATAAACCTGTTTCTCAATTTAAACTAGATATACATAGAAAGAACTAATGTCTTCATTATTTTTCCATAAAAATCTCAGACCTGATGCTGACATTACAGCCAATTATTTTAAATGAATACTGGTGTGCAGTTTCTTTTTCATTTGGAAAAGTAAATTTAGATCATGCTTGTGAACCACAGCTCCACTCCATCCTCCACTCTATTAAAAAACAAATCCTTAAAAATGGTATTATTCTCTTGAAAGTATGTGATTGTAGCATACTGTCTAAAATAGGTCAAGATTTGATGCAGAATGCTGACAAGGTTTTTAGACACAACCTTCAGTCTAAAATTGTCACAGACTCTCCATCTGGTACATGAACTGATTATGTGCAACTGCCAGCAGTAGTAAAACCTTTCATTTAGAAGACAAGGTGAATGGAAAGAGACTGAGCCCTCACTGTCCAAAAGATTTTTATCATTCAAAAAATAGTTGGCAGGCAGCTTAAGTTATATATATGTATATATAAGAAGTTCCCCTTCATCCCACATCCCTAACTTCCACATCCTTTCGTGCTTTTTTTCCCCCTTAATTCCACACAGACACTTATACGTTAAAAATTCAAGCAGCACAAAGTTTATTTAAACATTATTTCAGCAGTGGGGCTTCCTCAAAATGGCTAAAGTCACTACCACGTTCCTAAGGGTATAATGATCTCCTAATGAAGAAGCACCACACAAGTCAGTAACTTCTTATTCATGCGAAAACCAGAAAAAAATTCCATTCTCTTCAAAAAATAAGTGAAGAAGGGGAATTACATTGCCAGCCACAGGAATGGGCACTTCAGTGATCCTTCCAGAGACCTACAGTTTCTGAAGATCTGAAGGGTCCATAATTTGAAAGACTACATAGTGGGGACAGAAGAACTTAAATGTTACACTCTGGTATTTTATTGCAAGTTACAATATATTGAGCCACTATAAAATAATATAAAATCCTACTAATGATTGGCATGTGTAAGGTGACTGAATCTTAACTTTCTTTGACATTGAATAAAACTATCTTTTTCATTTTAGTTCTCAATTCAATGCAATTTAAGTGCATTCTGAATAAGCTTATACAACCAGCAGCCCTCACACTCATTCACTCTCCCTCTCTACATATTTGTGTGTGTATACACACACACACACACATATAGATCTATAAAGAAATTAACAAAACTAACACAGAGTAAAATTACAGCAAAATTAAAGTTAACATCTGGGTGTCAGGTTCTCAGAGACCTCAAATTCACCTATTTATGCTCCATCACCATTAAGATCATAAATACAAGTAACATTTTTCTGCATGCTACCCATGACCAAACTGGACTTATATGTTAAATAAAATGGGTATAGACAAGAATAGCACTGCAGAGTAGACAGTATCTTGCCTGTAAAACTCCAGTTAACCTCTATAACTATAAGAATTCCTCTTTCTGTGAAAGTAACCAGAGTCAGCACTTACTTCAAAGGAAAGGATAAATATTATTCTGAAAAGTAAAATAGACAAGATCAAGATTATAAGAATAACATAACTTGAGATGTTTAACACTTGCAAATTTCTGCTTTCCTTGAGACTAACAGTTGTTCTCCTACAAAGCTTTACAGTACAGCTTTTTATACTCCTAGTCTTAGTTATTTCAAAGGGATATGTCAATAGAATCATACTAAGTTCAAACTTCTTCAGCAACCCAAATCAGAACTCTCACATTTCAGCATGGCTCAGTCATAAAGGAACACTGCCATAACAGCTGAATGCTACTTTCTTGCATGTGTTTGCTTTTTATAATTGCTCCTCTTATACTGCCATTCCCATTGCCTCCTCTGCAGCCACTAATGCAAGTCTTTACCTTTCTCATTTCTTTGTTCCCTTCCTTTTCCAGGTTTGCAGTTCATCCAGAAACTGTCCTATGGCAAATTTGTATGGCTTCGTAGCATCTTCCAGATCTCTGAGACACACAGCTCATGGCACCTGAAGGCACCACCATTGTGAAATGACATATTCTAGTCACAAGAGCAAAAACTTAGTACCAAAAATAATGGCCTTTGAAAACAACAAGTCAGTATAGTAACATATTTTGCACAACACAGGTTTGCAAGTTACACCTCGCTGTCACTTTCATCATTTGTCAGTCGCACACTAGAATCCTGTTTTGGCAGCCAAAGTGTACGTTTTCTGAAGGGTTATGACAGCCCTTTGCCATAGCAAGGCCTCAGTTAAATGCACTATCCTTGGGCTTTAACAAAAATCTTAACTATTATATCCATTCAGATAATTTCTGCTGAGAACCCTGTATCCGCGGGTCAAGAAAACCAAAGTTCAAGTACTCAAGGCTCACAAACACCCCCCTGTCCTGTCTCTTCCAACTGGAACTGTCAAGGCAATAATGAAGCTAAAGGGTTTATTGATTTTACTCCTATGAATCAGGTCAATTGGAATCATAACAGGGGTTATGTTTAGAAAGACTCTCTTTTGTCAGCCCCAGTGAATTCACTGACAAGCAGTTTTTCCCATTGTAATTCAAATCTTTTATCCAGAAGAATATTTAAAGTATATATGCACAAATACAACAGGATAAAGAGTATCTGCTCGTAAAAACAAACAACCATCCAAACCCAAAGCTATATGTGAATGCATTATAATTAAGACCTCCAGTCTCAATCCAGTGATGAACTGTATTTTAGGAAGTAACTCTGTGTCACAACTGAAACCTTAAAAAACCACACGAAGTTCAACCACAAATTAAATCGCCTTTATTCCCTGGGTCATTAGGAACCAACATTTTGTTGGGGAGGGGTGTGGTGTCAGTGTACAAATTCACTCACTGTTTTTCACAACCTCAGTTTAGATGTTTTAAAAATACAGTCAACTGACTTTTTGCTACAAGTTAAACGCATGGCATTAAAGAATTGAAAAGTTGTATTTTGCAGATGCTCTTAGAGAAAAGTAGGATTTCAAATCGAGTACAAGAACTAAGCTTTGATAATACTTTGAATCATAAATCCTGCCTCCCCACAGTTAATTAATTATTAAGCTGCATCAAACATTCACTTTACCTACTATAAAGACTATAAATTTGTTCACAAATTCCTATTATATCTTACTGAAGTGCAGAATCTCAGTCATAACAAAGAACTAGAGATGCCTTTTTCTGTTTCTTAGCTGATTAAAGAAGAAAATACATGAATTATCAGCAAAGCTAACAGATGACAACAGTTAACTTCCTCTGTTTAGCAATTTGTGTTGAAACCAGGTACTGTAAATAACCTTCAGCATTGTCTTACATAAATAAAATTATTTTTTGCAAGCCTACTCAAACTCCCTCTAAAATTCACAAAATGATCTAGGTCTTAAACCAGTTTACTAAGAAAATGAAAAATGCCTGAGAAGTGACAGCTGAAAAACTGTTGCTATATTTAGAATAGTTAGCTAATTTGAAGTCAGAAGAAAAAAAGATATATGCCCATTTTTTTGACTTCTGAATGAAACAGCCTAGCATTCCTGTTAAAAAAGCATTTCTTCCCCAGTAAAGAAATTAATGCATACATATCAATTTTTTTACTGAAGTGAGCGATGGCAGAGACATTTCAAATAGATACCATTATTAGAGAATAGAGACAAGTATGAAACTGGGTTTTATCTGAGATAATTAAAGGCATTAGAAAGGAAAGAGATTAGTATCGACTCACCAAAACCACTGGCGATCTAAAAGCAAGGCTTGTTTCACATCTCAAGTTTCCAGTTCCAGGAGAAATCATACGTGCACTGATAGAAAGATGACAAAAGGGCACGCTGTGCTCTCCTCTACTTCAGTTGAATGACAGCTCTACTAACAGGGAACCGAGACATACACTGTAAAATCTGAAAGAGTGGGTATTGATATGAGCATGCTCGGTGTCTAATTTAAAATGGCCTGATGCTTCAGCTCAGCATGAGATGGCCTACTTCCAAACAGTTTCAGAACTTTAAGTCAAATCTAAAATCATTAATTGGAATATGCAAAACCCAGCCACCAAGCAGTATTGATTTTTTGGATTTTTTTTTTGCCCCCAAATCTGCACTGATGCACAGATAATTATTTGCACTACTTCCCTGCAAGGCATGCTAAGGCTTAAACACTATCATCATGTGCTTTGATGTAATTACATGATGCCATGGTAATTGATTGAAAACCTTTTCAGGATAGTGCATGATTTGAACACTACTTAGCACAATTCATAAATCGGACAAAGACTACAAATCTGTTTAATATTCTCCAAATCAACTTAAGAATTATCCTACCTGATAATTTCTGGGCAGCTTTGCTTTTTTTAGGATGGGGGAGACAAGAAGGAAGGCTAGAGAACTGCCTAATAAATGGTTTAGGTTCCAAAGCAGTTTACTGCCACTTAAGATCTCCTTATACATAAAGAATTCAATTAGCTTCATAATGAAACAATTTATTTTGATATCAAAAGCCAGGTTATTCACATGCAAAAATCCTGTGTCTAAGGAAACAGTCAAACCCTTTACCTTCAGGGATTAACCCCTTATAATTCACCCATAGACATACACAAGTAGTAGATAAGTCTTCCAAGTTTTGGTTTTCTCTATCTCACAAGCCTCTTTCCATACCTATTGTATATTCATTTTTTCAAATGAATACACTATATCTTTCTTCTCTTGTGGGAAGACAAAAGGTATGCCCCAGGCACTTTTGGTTTTTCTAAATGCTTTCCTGCTTATTATTCAAGCTGAAAGCAAAGCCAGGCAGGCTGCTTCATAAATGCTGTATTTTTAAAAGATGCCATACAAAAACCAACACAGCCCACCCCTTGGTCTCTAACACAGCTGGGCATAGAAATACTTAACTGAATTTGGAAAACTCTACTACTTGGAAGGCACGTATCAAATGCTCTACATTTACTACCGTGGATAAAGGTCAATACAACTTTCAGTAGAGAAGTAAGACATTATTCTTTAGCTTCACTAATGCCTCCAACTAACCTGAAGATTTCCCATCTATACAAAAATGCTTGCATTTAGTATGAGAATCTACAGATTCATCCATAGTGATCTGAATTCTAAGACTCACACACTGCACTCCTATGCTTTGAGAATACTCTTAGCATGAAAACAAAATATTTGTGACAGTAATTGTTTTAACATTCTTTCTTGCCCTTTGAACTCTCACAAAATGATAGGAAGTACTTCTACTTCAGAAATTCCTTCCAGGCATAAACCCAGAAGTCAAGATACACAACAGAGCTATGGCACAGTTAAACCTGATTTGCATGAACAAACTGAAACATCCCATTTCATATTCCAGATATAATACCACATCACTATAAAAACAAATTTCTTTACAATCATGTAACACTAACTGCATTCATTCGATTTTTAATCACATAATATCTTCGTAGTTCGTTTTCTTGCACCAATACATAACAAAACCAACCCTTGCTACAAGATCTGTCCAGGCTGCAAAACTCAAATGAATTCTACAGTCTACTATTAGTTGATGAAAGTCTGCTTCTTGATAAGGATTTTAGTATTTTCTTGCCAGCTAATGAACTCTTTCAAGAAAAATAAATTAGTAATAAATCGTATTTCACATTTTTATCTAAGCTTATCTTCTTTCATCACCTAACTTTCCATCATTTGCTCTGTTATCGCTCTCTAAACTTCTGCAGAGATTCAGACTGGTGAAATAAAACATTTTTAAAATTTAAGATGCCGTTAACATAAGAGTTGCCTCCTGAGTAAGGAATGATTTCATCCAGGCAGGTTTGATCTAGCTGCATTTTAAATAAATAAATAAATATGCCATTGAAGAAAGATTAATTGTACAAATCTAGATGTACCTAATCAGTATTTTGTAGTTTCCACATACAGAAGATGAAGAGGAAGTCTCTAATAAAATCCATTAAAATTGAAGTAAACACTGTTCTCTTGTTTCAAAAGTTTATTCATCTTTGCTTCTCAAAATCCCATCAAGCTGAACACATTATGAGAATTTTCTTCCAAGCTAGACAAAAGTTTACAAGTTCAAAAGGTTTGCTCTGAAGTTAATTTTTTGTGGGCGTATTGCCCCCCCCCAAAAGACAAAATTTTCATGGAAAAAAACCCTCTCTGCATTTCTTGGACATCTGCCCAACTTCCTTGAGGAGCTTAAGGAAGTACCAGGACAGTTTTTGTTCTTTGATGAATCTGTATTTTATACTCTTAGTGATCTACAAATTGTAGCTACAATAATAAAATGCAAAGGGGTTATGAATAGCACATAAAAACAAAATACTTGCATTCCACAACTAATGCAAAATGCTAATTGCAAAGAAGTCTCTCAGTGAACTTGAAAGGGTTCCTTTACAATGACATTAAATTTGAGTTAAGATCTGACTGTTTGATAAGAAAGTCTTATGGTACATGAGTAGAAATTCGCCAATTTGCAATCTAGTAAACATCTCTTGAAAGAAAAAAAGTGAAATTAATACATAAGTAGGAAAATATAACCTGTAATAGGACTTTCAGAAAATAATCACTTTTCTGAATGTAATAAAGCTGGTATTAGATTAAAATCAAACTTCAGACCTGGAAGCTGAAACATTTTTCTAACATTTCTGCCTTGATATCCAAACCAAAGCCTTGTTATCGCACAGCATAGTCAAACTATGCCAGACTACTGTGTGCTGCTATAAAGACTGAGTTCAATGAGCCCTAGGAAAGAATTACAGGCATAAGAATCCTTTCAATAAACTCAACACAGCTAGAAGACAGGACAGAAAATGTTTCATGATTAAGGTGGTGGTGTTTTTTTCTCTTAATACATTTATCAAGAAATCAGGTGGTGAATATTTAAAACATTGATGCTCCTTTCTAACAGGTTCTTGGCAACAGTTCACAGATGAACACCTTTGATCACCTGTTCTGACAGCAGCTCATTTTATTAAGATTTTGCTTTGCATTACGTTTAGGTTCATTTTAAGTCTCAATATCAAACTCACCACTATTTTAGAATGAAGTATAATTCACTTTTAAGCTTATAACTAGGCTTTACATGGATTTTATTAAAAGCTTTGACTTATGCAACTGATGATTTTAATTAAATATGTTAAACTCTCCTGTAAATAACATACAGCTGGGTTTCTCAAGACTTTCTGGCATCCTAAAAAGAATTCCACCATCATGCCTCTTACACACAAGCTCTTTCAGCTCTCTACCTGGCTTTAGCATGACCACACAAGCAGCTTTCCTGGATTTGGTCTACTGCAAGTAATACCTCAAAATGTCTTTCTCAAATACTACACCACAGATATATAAAATTTCTTCCTTTTCTATATAGCTTTAAAGCCATGTTCTCCAGAAATGTGTAGCAATTTAAAATCTGTTTCTCGTTATATTTTTACATCTTATCTATCTGCTGACTTATTCAAGTGGAAAGAACATTATTCAAACAAAACTCAGAAAAAGGGTGTATCTGGGTCTAGACAACCACAAGAGAAAACACTACATATGCAAAGTTTGAAAGATGAGCACTTTTTCTCTTATTTACATAATTTTATTTACATTCTTGTTTCTATTTATAGTTTTGTCTGTGTTACAAATTTCCAGTGTGCCTATTGTGTAATATTTAAGCCTCCCTATACTAAGTATATTCCTCCGGGTTTTTTTTCCCTTTTGTTATTATTCTTGCAACTCATTTGAAAATCTTGTCTCTGTTTACAGAGTTCCTTTCTGTTCCATGTTATTTTTGCTTTTTTCAACTTCCTATTTTATTTTTTCCCTGTTGTTACCCCATCTCCCAGTGCCTTCAATTCTGAACACAAATTAAATAGACGTTGAAGATTACTCATGAATAATAACTTCAACAAATCAGGAACAAAAATAGTTTAGAAAAAGGAACACACAAATCTCCTGAACTTTTATTAACGCACGTATCATATGGATAAAGGCATCAGAACTGATTAATACCAAAATTAGGCAAGGACATAAAAACGCCACAGAAAAACAGCGTTTATTATTCACAACGTTTGTTTTACTTCTGTCACTATCTAAGTTCTCACAGTTTATCTGAGTTGTTAACTCCAGGTATTCACAGAAGCAGCAAGTCTCCTATTCCACCCGAGTTCAGCACCCTCAGTGCAGCTGCAGCAAACCTAAAAAGAACAGATAGTCTTCAGCTATCTTGTGGGGCTTGCACAACTCACAAAAAGGGCATTACTGCCTCCAAGAATCTACTCCAAAGGATGTCCTCCTCACCTCATCTCTTCATTTGAAGGCTTCATGATGGAGGAGTTGACAGTGACATGACATGGCACGAAAGGGCAAACGAGGTAAAGAATCCACAAAACACATTTATTACATCAGCTGAGAAAGGACCTGTATTCTACTCCTTGTTATTACAACTCCCTGGTAAGTTTGTCTTTTTATAGTCTTCGACTCTTCATATGCCCACAACTTGAATGAACAGTCAACTATGAGTTTGTGCATTCCCATTTATATTGCCATTTCCTTCCTAAATATAGGCATGCTAAATATTACAGATACAATAGGTTGTGCTCGTGTATTTCAAGTATAATGGAAAAACAAGGTTTGTATCTGCTGTTCACAGATTATAAAAGCAGACTGTGTGTTGGGCTTTAATACATGACCATGGATGATTCATCTGGAAAACTGTATCAGACAATGTGCCAGAACAGATAAAACTGCCACTGCTGCCCAGATTGTTGGTGTTGTTTTCCAAGTTTATATATGTATTTATCTTACAGGGTGTCTGAGATTAAGATCAGGTCTAAACCAACCACTTTTCAGAAATATGACCTACATGTGCCTATCCTGATGACAAGCTCTAGCCACATGGAGACAGAGAAGCTACCACCTGTCCTCAGAGTAGACAGAATTCCCCTTCATCCATTATTCTCTTAACAAATTTACTTTTCTTTTAAAAATATTCATTAGCTTTAGAAACACATTCAAGATGGGCAAAAGAACACCAGGCTGACAAAGGAACTACACTTGGTAAGGCAAATTCTTGACTGTTTCTAAAATTCAAACCAGTGTAATTTCTTTTTACATATATTTTTTTAATGGCAACTCTGAGAATAATCTAGTGATTCTATGCGTGAGTATGTTTACTTCTGCTCAAAACTGACAATTTCAGGAATCCATCTGAACACTTATTTTTAATGTTGAATGCTATTGATTTTTCCTGCAAAATTCTTAAACTGTAAAAATTGTACAAATCCAAGGAATTTTTTTAGGGCAACATCATTACAGACCTGGTTGGCTGAAAACACATTCTTCAATTCTATTTAGCATCAACAAAAGCAGCATAAACTATTATTCAGTTTTGGATGGAACACAGAACACAAATAAAACAACCCATCAAATACAAGTTTTTGTGTAAGAAACACTGAAGCTCAGCAGCTCTTTTGTGCTGCAAGATCTAGAGACATTTTCAAATCTTTATTCAGTAATTGTCACGTAGTATAAATCTCTTTTATTAACTGATAAAGCCAGAGTTAAAGCTGCCGAGATCCCATCTGGAAAATATCTGAATTCTCCTCTCAAACTAACTTAACTAGCCAAAGCTCTTTTCAAGGTTCTTAAACTCATTCGGAATTGCAGCTACACATGCACCCATTTAAGCTTCTTTATATTAAAGGAAGGAATTCTAAAGTACTTGTTGAATAGGGTGAAGCAGCCAGATGGTGCTCTGTAACCACGGAGTGTATCTATTGTCAAAGGTATCCAAAGTGCCTCAGTTCCACATAACTGGAAGGTCCTCGACTCTATGTCAAGTTTTACAGAGCTTCTAGGGTCAGCTAGAGGATGGCAGACCAGGTAAACCCTATGGTTTGTACCAGGCAAAGCAGTAAGAACTATTCTAAATAACTCAATTAACAGGTAGGAAATCTGCTGCAGCAGGGAAGAGTCACCCCAGCTTTTGAAAAGAAAAGCCATACCTCAGGATCTATCAGACCTAGCAGTAGTAAATAAATAAACTAACCACACAAAAACACAAAACCCAAGCAAAACAAACAAACCCACCAGAAAAAAGGCAAACAGGCCTTTCAGCTCACAGAGAACCTGGTTTTCCTAAAAGCACCCACAATAAGGTCACTCATCAAGCTGCTCAAAGAAACGAAGCTGCCAGGGCATAAGAGGGGAGGTTGTCAAATAGATATTAGCTGGTTCAGAGAATGAAAGGATATGAATAAGGGCTTCAGTATGCATATTCTCTTTATCTTGATTTCAAAAAGGGATGAATACAGAAGTAAAATGTTACCAGACAGTATCTCAGACCAAGAATGCTATTCAGGGTAACATTACCTAGGGCCTAACTGAAGAATTACAGAGGAACTCTGAGATTAGGAATGCAAGCAGTAAAATAGCAAGTGATATTTAATAGCAGTAACATAACATGGGGCAAATGAAAGAAACCCTGCATTTTACATGTTCAATAGTGGGCTCTGAGCTGACCATTTCCCCTGTGGAATAAACCCTTAGTATTGTAACACATACCTTATCATAGGCTGATCATCTCGCAGAATTCACAGAAAGTGAATAAATATATAAATAATAATAACCCACAGAAGTTCCAAAAAATGGCAAGAAGGATGGCTTAAGGGTATAGAACACTTTCCACATATAAGGAAGAAAAATAGCCTGACAGACCTCAGACTGGGGATATGATAAAGATCCCTTTATTACTCAGGCTTTTATGGTAAACAACGCACCACTGCACCTACGTGAAAAGCAAGACACACCAAATGAAACTAGATGGTAGCAATTCAAAACTAAAAAGGTCCTTCAAACATGCAGCTGCAGCACAGAGCTCTGTTTAGCCTCCAAAACAACTTGTGGAGAGTTTCCGTGGGTTCAGGAATGAATACAAAAACCCATCACATGCAGTGAAATACAAACATGTCAGGTCTGCCTTTGGAAGCCACAGAACCACATTCTGCTGGTGGCTGGGAATTCTTGTGTAGGTTCTCAAAAAACAAAACCAAAGTCGTCATCTCTGGCTACCTCAGTTCCTGGCAACTGCTGCAAAAACCGCAAATATATTGTCAGAAACCTTGAAGACAGGATGTATCAAACTATTAGAGATAATTTCTCCTATATTTGGCTGCTTTTCTCAGCTACCAGTAGAAAAAGCTCAGTAAAAGCCCAGCTGTAAAGCCCAGTAGGAATGGTATTTAAAGTATCAGTTCTCTACAAATCCGGGGTTGGTTTGGATTTTTTTTCAGACTTACAAATTTCTTCAAACTTTTTTTTCCTGTTCCCCTGAATTCTCCAATATCCTTTTCAATAAGATAGGGAATGATCCACCAACTTGTGGCACGGACTTGACTTTCACTTCAAATTACAGTAGTTTGCCAAATATGAACATCTTCCTCCAGCAGGCCAGAGCTTATGGACTCTTCCCTATTCCCCTGAAAACTGATACAAATGTAGCATGGATTGTGGACGGGAGAGGAGAGTAACCCTCAAATCACAGACACTGAAAGATTATTAAACCTGTGAACAAGGTAATTAAACTCTGAATGATCTGCAGCTAATTTGCAGTTGAACTTTACTGCACAGCACAGGTGTGTGATTACAATTTCCAATCAGATACTTGATAGAAGAGTCCTTGTTACGGAGTTCCCCTGACTAAAACAGGGATGCTATTTAATATAATTGGACAGCAAATTCACAAGCTACTGTGTAGCTGTTTAATTTTACTCTCAACTGAATCACCAGATTTAGCACAGCATCGGATTAGTCGCTAATATTGCAGGCTTGCCTTCTGTACAAGCTGCCACCATTTCAGCACACCAAGAACTCCTACTGCCAGATACCAACCACTTAAACCTGATGAAAGCAAATCTAATCAAAGCAACAGTTAAAATAAAACCAGCACAGATGAAAATCATCATATTCTGGCTTTTCCTTTTGTTAAAACTCAATTTAACTGATCTAATGAGCTTTATATTCCTCAATATGAAAAAGCCTACATGCGTCAATAAAAACTAGAGAGAGCAACACTTGAAATGCTTTTTTAATTGACTTTTCTTTTCAGGCCAACAGCCCAGGGATAAAGTTTCATTATTACTGCAATATTTCAAGTCCTTCAGAAAGTATTCAGTTGGTACTCAGGATATCATTCAAACATGATTCACGGGAAATAAGATAAAACCCAAAACACAAGAAAATCAACAAGTAAATTGGACTTTCATGACTAATAAAACTGTCTTCGATTTTGAATCCTACAGGCAAATTTTATTTAAGATAGCAAACACCAAGAATATTTTGTAAGCTTTTCATACTATCTCAGAATACTTAAAATTAAGGTGTAGACATTAATCCCATGTCAGCATGAGTATTTACAGCATCTTTAAGAACAGGAAGGTAATCACTGGAGACTTGACTTTCTCTAAGTGAAAGACTCAGTCTCATCCAAAGCACTTGAAAAAAAAAATAATAAAAATTTCAGGAAATTTGAGTCGTAAAGTATGTGGTATATTACGTGCTGAAATCAAACTCCCCAAACCCTTTTAGTCCAAATAGGAAAAAGAAAAACTAACGAGCAACATAGCCAACATATGTGGCTTCAATGCAAGCCAGAGGAAATCCATTCACAGCTTCACTTCAACTTCTCTTTCAAGCAGCGTCTGACAGGGTATTTTTAAGGCTAAGGTATTACTTAGAAATATACATATGTATACACATATTGACATACAATCACAATGCAGTATTGGCACATGAAAGTGGAAAAAATTATTTTGACATCCTACTTGAAAAACAGAAAACTGCAAGGAAGGTTGAATGCTTCACTATCCACTAGTTACATGAGAACATTATTACTTTAATACACTGTTAAGGAAATGAGAAAAACAAACAGAAATTTGCTTGTATTTAAAGCCTGCTGCTGATTTTGCACCTCTTAAGCCACTTGTGACTCAAGATTTCAAAGCAAACTGCTAAAACAATTGCATAACTTCAAATAAAAAAAAAACAACAAAAAACAAAACTGTTGTTGGTCTTAAAATTAAGAAAGAGTAAAAATATAAAAAAACCTGAGTTACTTGTAGTAATTCAATGCTTGTGAAACAGAATCTTGGCACAGTACAGTGTGAGTCCAGGCACACCATTAGTGTGCAAACAGCATAAATGGGCAAAACCTAAAACAGCGGTTATTTCAACTTTTCAACAAGTTTCTCTTCCCAATAGCAGCTCTGCCTAGTACAATATATTATACAGAAAGAAGTTTATCATTACAATGTGCAGTTTTACAGTAAGTGATTTTGTAGACAAAACTCACAATGTTCATTTGACACACAGAACTCAACCACGCACAGAGCAAACCCCACCAGACCATCCCTACATCACATCCACCTACAAAATTCTCAGGAAAGCATCTGCAGACAAACAGAAGTTTAACATTTTTAACACATTAATTCCTTCATCTAAAAAACCTCAGTGGTCTGAAGTGCTTTAAAAACAATTTACATAGAACCGCAGATTTCCTCACATTATCCTATGCTGCTCTTTAAACAAATTAGATTTGAAAACTCTTGAAACAGTGACCAAATTTACTCTGTATATACAAATGTAGTATTATGAAACAACATTAATTATGGTTTAATATTCTTTATTGGTAAATCCTTAGCTGTTAAGGCTGTAACACTCAGATATTACAGTACTACAAAAAACCATTACTGTGCTCTCAATTGCTGAGCGATGTCAGCCACGCTGCAGCATGTTGGCAGTATTCTGCTACTAGTGAAAATTAAGATTTTGTTACATTTCCTTAGCAAAAAGTGTTTACTTCTAGTAATATCTTGTACCTGCCAGGACTAATGAGCAAGAAGTATGAAATAAACCCCAAACATTAATTGGGGATTATTAATCAAGTATTAATGGTGTTTTTATTCTTCCACCTACAGGAGGGCAGCTCCCAAGGCACAGGTTGCAGCTTCCATCTCACTGGAAGTCACACCACAGCCCAAGAAGAAGTGGTGGGATATACACAATTGCACAGCAGCGCCTGAAGAAGATTCAGTGTCATCTTTCCCTCATTTTGAATAATTAATTCACTGTTAAAACAAACAAATAAAACACAACCCACATTCAAAACTCCACAGACCCAGAAACTTCCCACTCTAGAGACAGGATCTGAAATTCCATCACATGTTTAGAACTGCAAGTTAGATAGACAAAGAACAAAGTGCTTTTCAAAAAGTAAGTTTCAATTAATGTATTAGCACAATATCTGTATCTTCGGTGGCAATCCTGTCCCTCCCTCACTCTCTCTGATGGAAAGCGTGTTCAGACTTGTGTTGTTTGTTTTTAAAATCTAGATTAGCCTAGATAAGACACTCCCAGGGTTCATATCAGACTGAAACATCAAAATATTATGAGCAGTATTAAAAAAGTTAATTCTATCATGATTTTTTAAAAAATGTTCCTAAATGTATTTAAGACAAACACACTATCAATTCTTGAAAGGTTGTGTTACAGTAAGTATGACTTTCTGTATTACTATTTGTTTTCTTACTAAAGACTTGCTATTAACAAAACACAGGAGTTACAGGATTTGTTTGTGGGGGCTTTTTTAGATTTTTTTTTTTTTAAATAACTTGCTAATATCCAGAGAAATGCTTCACCCACCTGCCCAGATTTTAGAATTGCTCTTTCCTTTAGGTTTTCTGATAAGAGGCAAATATCAATCTCTCTAAGCAATAATCTAATACTCCACTGCCAACCAATGTAAATAAGAATCATCCAGAGAGTGCACACAAAGAAATGCTATCAAAAACTTGTTAGAAATACAAATATCTGAATTACCTGCATACAGATATTTTAGTGCCAGTATTGCATCATTATTCAAAATCACTATCACCACTTCACATTTCAAACATGATACAGTAAAGAACATCAAGCCAAATTTGTTTTCCTTAGATAAAGTGGCATTTTGATTCTTTAACATTACTTTGAGGCATATTACTTTTTTCCTTTTTAATGTTTTTGGACAAACTGCTTCAGACTTTTTGTGCTTGAGAAGGAACTTGTGTAAGTTGACTGACAGGCATTTGAATTTCCTGTTGAGTCTGAGGACAGAAGTTTTCTTTGATGATTATCAAATTTATTGCTTCTGGACATGGATTTTAAAACCTAGATATTTATTCTGAAGACAAGATATAGTATTTCTGGTCTTTTAAGCCTTGGTAAGAGATACTCAAAAGTAAAATGTCAGCATTTATGTTTGCATATAATGTGCACTTACTCCAAAGCTTTCAATTTTATTAGCACAAATGCAGCATTAACCCTCAAATATTTTACCCAAGTTTTAAAGTTTAGGAGCAACTTTAGAAAGCTGAACTGACTACACTGGTGTGCCTCCTGGCAATTTTCTGCTTTCAAGCCATGCACAGGTCATTTGTATGAACGCAGGTTAGTGTGGCAACAGCTACCAACAATGTGCTAAAAATCACCTCCCAATTCCTCTTGGCTCCTGCAAACTTCAAGAAATTCTACTCAAATGTCAACTTCTTTCCCCAGAATCCTTACCAGTACCCTGGAACAATTCATATTTAAGTGATTCATATAAGCATAACCTAAACAGTTGGAAAACCCCCTGTTTACAAGTTCATTCATGATGGTGTGATGCAATAATTAATTGTAGGAAGCACATCTGAAAATAATTATGCATAAGCTAGTCTTTTTCTTTGGCACTGCAGTATTTGGCATAGCTTTTGCTACCTCAGGTCACTTCACCTGGAAAATCTTCATCCTTTGCCAAGGAGTCAAATACCTCCTCCATTAATATTTTAATGTGGAACATACATAACTTATTCACCGAAGTGTCTGAAAGAAGTAAGTAGATCTGCAGTATGAATTAATGTACAAATGCAACTTTAATAAACAACAACAACAAAAAACACCTGAACAAAAAACAAATCCCATCCAAACACGTGAGATGGTCTGCATTTATTAAGATGAACCTTGTATGTTCTTCCTGGCTTGAATAGAGGGGACAAGGGGATTGAGTGCACCCTCAGGAAGTTCGCAGACAACACCAAGTTGGGGAGGGGTGTTGATCTGCTCAAGGTACAAGAGTTCTGCAGAGGGGTCTGGACAGTCTGGATTGATGGGCCAAGGCCAACTGTATGAGGTTCAACAACATCAAGAGCTGAGGCCTGCACTTGGATCACAACAACCCCATGCAGTGCTCCAGGCTTGGGGAAGAGTGGCTGGAAAGCTGCCTGGCAGAAAAGGACCTGGGGGTGTTAGTCAGCAGCTGGCTGAACATGAGCCAGCAGTGTGCCCAGGTGGCCAAGGCAGCCAAAAGCATCCTGGCCTGTATCAGAAATAGTGTGGCCAGCAGGACCAGGGCAGTGATTGTCCCCCTTTACTTGGCACTGGTGAGGCTGCACCTCGAGTGCTGGGTTCAGTTCCGGGCCCCTCACTTCAAAAAAGACATCGAGGTGCTGGAGAGTGTCCAGAGAAGAGTAGCAAAGCTGGTGAAGGGCCTGGAGCACAGGGCTTATGAAAAGTGGCTGAGGGAGCTGGGGTTGCTTAGTCTGGAGAAGAGGAGGCTCAGGGCAGACTTTATTGTTGCCTACAACTACCTGAAAGGAGGTCAGAGTGAGATTCCCACTGAGACACTCCTAGAACATCAGCCACCTTTGCCTTCAAGACAGAAGGATTTGGTCAGTTCCAGTAGATTTGTAGCCCAAAGAAAGTGCAACAAGTTAGAGATGTTCATTAGGAAAGTAACACACAATTTAACATCGGTGGCACAGATATTATAAAAGTTCTTCCTTAAAGGCTAATGCTTTTACCAGTCAGTGAATTACAAATTCCTCAGGAGATTTTAGGGAGAAGCTGCAGAGGTTAAGCCCCCATTCTAGCTGACTGCCCCCTCATTTGGTATCACCTCAGCTCCTGTTCACACACTTTCTAGACCTATCCTTTTAGGTAAAGTAAAATAATGACATGAAAATTTTTGTTGTAAGACTGCAGCCTGCATTTCCACACACTTACATCTATTAATGCAATTGTACACATGATACAAAATAACATACTGTGAAGCTGTTAAGGATTGGGAACAACTTTCCCGATTAGAGAATTAAATACTGTCAGCAGGAGAAAAAAAAAACAACACAACAAACAAACAAAAGTCACTCACTAAGCATTTAGTCATTCCTAATTTCTGGGTTTCTCAAATCTCAACATATGGGTCCACTACTATCAATAGTCAAACACTGCTCTAACAAATAAAAGCAGCTTTCTGAAAAGCTCAACTAATCAGCAGGATGTGTGTCAGGAAATAAAAACACTTCTGGCAATAAGATACTTGTTTAATTTAACTAATTAACAGTAGTGTCTAATCATGCATGTCACGTTTATAAAACATCTATACCTATTTCAGTTAATTCCTCAACACTGCTTTTGAAAAGGAATTAAAAGCTAGGAATGCTTTCCATATGTCATTTAAGAAGCTTATGTAAGAAACATTGCTGCTGCCACTGCCAATTTGAAACAAGTTCCATCATTAGCCATAAATTACAAAAAAGACTCCACATTTCTCATTCACAAATTCTGGTTTGAAACAGGAATGGGAATATGATGATTCAAATCCAAGTAACATACCATGGCTTGTCAGCCTAGCAGAGTTGCAATGAATTCAGGTTGCCCAGAGAGGTGGTGGATCCCCCATCCCTGGCCAGATTAGATGGGGCCCTGAGCAATCTGGTCTAGTGGAGGATGTTCCTGCCCATAGCAGGGGGGTTGGACTGGATGGCTTTTAAGGTGCCTTCCAACTCAACCTATTCTGTGGTTCTGTGAATTTGCCATTATCATGTGCTTCCTGCTAGTCCATTCCCACCTTCTTAGAGAGTGAGTTTAATAATTACTTCTCAATGCTTTACTCCCACATAATTTTCCTTCTTCCCTCTGCTGCATTCTGGTTCATCTCTTTGGCAATTTTCAGATGTGACATAAGGGGATACATCCTATTTATGCCATTTTGTTGAGAACAATTTCAAAGATGTTAAGAAGGCATAACAAGTGACAAAGAGACACAAAGGGAGTACTTACTGTCAATAAGAAACCATCAAACCAAACAAGAGGTCATCAATAAAACAAGTGCACAGCTTCTAAAATGACAGATCACTGCTAATTAAGATAGTGACTTTAGGAGCCAACTCCACATTTGATTTTCCATTTATGTTCTGATGATTTTAAAGTGTCCTCGATATGATTGGCAAGAAATATCCAAATGTTTTTGTTAACAGGAAGAACATAATGAGCGTATTTTAACTGTATTTTCATTATGTTCCTTGAATTGATCTGGAGACAAAAGTCAGCACTTCCATAATGCAATGAATTATTTTCACTCCTTCCTCTAACGTTCAATGATTTCAAGGACAAAAACCCATCAAAAATATTTTGCCACCTTTTCCCCCTCCTGTATACTAACTGGTCTAAAGCACGGCTACCCAATGAAGACACCAAGCATGCCTGTTTTTACAGGAAGGATGAAAACACTGAATATTGCAATTCTCTTCACCCCTGACATACCTACTTTTCCCATGCCATCTCATTTGTGTTCCATTAAATTTTACTCCACATCCTATTCCCACATTACTTTGTTGTCCTCATAGTCCACTTCTAAGCTTATGCCAAAATAAAATATTAGACTGGACATTTAGTGTGTTCTTGCAACAGGTTTGCAAAGAGGAAAAAATACGGAGAGCTTGAAACAAAGATTTAAAATACCACCCGCTTTAAACAGTCTGGATAATCTTTGCTATTAAAGCAAGGCAATACTAACATAATTTCTTTCTAGAAGAATCCTAGTCCTTATGTTCAAATTCAAAGCCTTACCTGAATTTAATTAATCTTAAACACACAGTATTCACATATATTGCAGTCAGTATTTGGAGTTGTGCAACAGACTGGCATCACCTCTTACTCATAGGTGGAACTACTCAAGTGTCCTCCAAGAGCTACCACACAAACCAAGATAGGAAAAAGCAAAATCACTCCTCAGACGAGGTGTTCAGAGTAAGCAATGCTAATACTTCTGAAAAGAGAATGGCACATCACCACAGCCCTTGGCAGAACTCAAAGAGTTTGAGAGAAAGCTGACAAAAACTCCACCCCTGTCTTCCCCCTTGCTTCAAACTGATTCTCCTATATGAACCAAAGCTAGTCATCCAGGTCCTCCAGCAATGCACCAGGACAGGCAGGACAACAGGCAGTAACTGCTGCCATCTACCAGAAAATGGAGAATTTTCCATTTCAGCTGGCAGTAAAGCAAGCAGGGAGATGAGGGGGAGGCAGAGAAGGGGCTGGGTAAACACGGCAGCCTAACTCTTATTTAGTTGTTAGAAGCAAAAGGAGCACCCAAGACAGAGGAAACCAAAGCAGAAGAGCTAGCCACATTTTTCTTACTGGAAAAACCAAGAATGTCTTGAAACTGCCAAAGTGTTTCTTTATAGGCAAGAGAGTTTTATAAACTATCCCAAAGCAATGTCAGTTAGATTCATTTTACGGAGCTGGTATAAGTGAACTGCAATAAAACCACCAGGTCAAATTAGTATTTCTTTAATAATTCTAAGGAAATAAGGAAAAAAATTGTAGTATGACATAATGGCACACCTCATACAAACTGATTGTTGTATCAGAATGAAGATGCTAAATGGTGATCCTATCTACTACAAAGTGCTCCACTTTTTTCAAGTTTAAGCTTCTGTACTGGGTGATTTATCAGGTATTATAATAAAGTACAGAATTAACAAGATTTGAATATATGCAATATAGTGCAAAAGAGTCAACATCACTTCTGTGTAGGGAAAGCCTCACCTTGCACATTTACTGCAATGGAGCTGTGCTAATCAGATCAATATGCTTCCCTCACAAAGAAATCCCATTTTCACAAAGTCCTTCATTTAGTCCTCAAAAAGAAGCCTAATTGCAATGAAATAAAACACAGTCCCCTGTAGGTATGGGTAGGAAGATGCAAAATACAAGAATCCATTATACTCAAGATATTCGAAGCTATCTGAAAAAGCACGTGAATAGCACAGGAATAATTTACAATTGATATGAAATTATTCAGGACAGGCAAAATTAGATTGGAGTTACTGAGAAAACCCATAACAGCCTGTGCCTGAGATACAAGATAGCAATCGAAACTCAGCACATTAATTGTAAAGCAATTCTTACAGGAAAGAGAAGCACAGTAAGATCAGGCTTGAATTAGCTGCCACCTCTCAGAAAAGCTCTGGAGATCTACCCTGATGGCTTCAAAAAGTATCAGCTCAGTGGCAGTCAAAACCACTTAATTCTGAGGAGCACGGAGATCCAGTCTCATCCCGCAGCTCTGAACGTGTACTGAAGGACTCCAGAAGGGACCACCAGAAACATGGAATGGTCTAAAGAGCCAAGGCTCAACTGAGCAGGACATGAGTTTAGAGAGCAGGGAGGAGATACATGTGAAAAGTGGTGCTGATAAACCAGAAAGCTGAATTCACAATATCAGAACACAACACTGAAAATCCTGCTCCACAGGAAGCATTCATCATTTCTCAAGCTGTAAGAAGCAGTAATGTTAATAGTAGCTTTACTGAAAAGCAAATTTTGTGCAAAAGAAACAAATGGGATTTTTAAAAGTTCTGTATCTACTTATCACAAAGTATTCTGGAGAGCAAAAAAACCCACACACCTATGCAGAATAAAGTATAACAAATACCACAACACACACTGGTGCAGTTTTCAGCTGCACTTACACTCTGCATAGTTATCTGTCATCACACACAGATCCCTCTGGTCTGCCTAGTACAGCCCTTCTCAAGTTATACTCCAGATGACCACTGATTAAGAAATAATAATAATAAAAAAAAAAATCTCCATTTACTAGACAAGTAAGGTCGAGCTATGAAATAACACCACTGGAGCTAAACGTCCCTAAGAGTTAATTTGATGGTGGGAACAATGACCCTCACGTGCAGTGTATTCTCAGCCAGTAAGTCTAGGCTACAGCTGGATATTTTAATGCTTTCATCACATGTTTAACAAACAAAACAACAATTTGTAGATATGTTAGCATCACGAATGTATACAAATACAGATTGTCACTGTAGTCTGCTCCATCGAGGCTTATGAACTGTCAGGACGTTCCTCCTTTTAGACTGTTTTTCCTCAGCTCCAGCTTGAGACCATTATTACTTGTCTTACCAGAGACACAGAAAACCCATCACTCCCGTTCACTTGTTGAAGCTGTTAATGTATTACTGGAGTTTCAGCTTTCTCTTCTGTAGGCTGAGTAATCTCCCCTTACAGGTTGTGCTTCCCTATCTGACTCCCATTGGCTTCCACTGGTTTTGGTATCTTACAAAGTCTGCACCCACTGCCTGTGATTTCACATATGCTCCTGATTATTCTTGCTTAATTACAGTACATATATGAACTTAAAATCATTTCACTATTTTCCACGGTAGATTTGAGGTGATTGGTGAAGAAAACATAAATCTGCATGTTCTGAAATCCACCACTGCCTTTAACCAGAGTCTAATTCACCCTGGTCATGTTACTCAAGCACCCGCTCTAATAAACTGGACTGGGGACAACTGGCTTTCACAATCCAAGATTCCCAGCAAAGATGAAATCACTGTCTCTTCCTCAACAGGCACACTCCATATTTTTAATATAAGGGGTTTTTTTCCATTCCTTTCCTTCCCAGTTATAAATATACTTAGAAAACAAATTTTAAAGAACTTGACAAGCCAGGCAAGAATTAAACTGCTGTGACCCTCCAATATTACACAACTGACATACAAACACAGATACACATACAAACATCTAATAAATTATGGAAAGAGAAGCTGACTAGCCCTCAGGATTAGCTACATATCACAGGACCTACTATGTACTTCAACCAACAATGTTATGGTGGAAACTTCCACCACACATTACTAAATGCAAAGGAATTCTGCTCTATTTTTAGATCATCTCCAACATAAGGCTCTACAGCTGAGGATGCATCTATGCAGAGCTCTCACAGTAAGACAAATCAATTGTACAACCTCTAAGTTACATCCCTGTCCAGGATGATCAATTCCCGGCAAGAAAGAATACTAAATAAGATTGTCCTCCAGCAAGGAATTAAGAATTAGCAAATTATTATTATAAAACTACTGCACTGCTGACAAGGAAATCAAGATGCTTTTGAAAGTCAATTAACTGCAGATAGGCTTTAAAGTGATCTTGTAACAAAGAAAGCTCACTGTACAGTATATGGTGGGATAATCTCCTGTTGGTCTCAGGATAACACCAACACTTTATTTTAAATGAAGCAAACGTGTCACACAAGTATATACAGCTGGTCAATAAACTTCCTTTTTGTGGATAAATACTTACTCCGTCCTACAGTCCCCAAAATCAGCGTTTCTTTCCAAAGCAACAACCATTGTGTGAACATTCAAAACATTCTCTTGACCTGCACCACTTCGGTAACTGTTCTAATTTTTCCTTGAGGGGGTTTTGAGGTTCAACCCCTGCTGTTTTCTTAAAATGAAGAAACCTGCAGTGGCAGGAGAACTGCAAACTAACTGCCATGGTACTAGGGGGCACAATGGGTTGGGAGCAGCCCACAGACAAATGTGCTTTTAACTTCTAGGCAGTACTGTTTCCTAATTATAGGCATCACAAAACATCATTGGATCTAATATCTAACTAACTAACTATATATGTATATATCTATCTTTACTCATCCTGCATATTTTCTTTGTAGGAATTTATTTTCATTAAGTATTTTATTTAAATATTAAACAACTTCCCCGTGTAACTACTGATAATTCCACACCAAGGAACTCTAATATTAAGAATACTAAATGATTCAGGCTTTTTCAAGATTTAATTTAGGTACAACATTTTTCCAAAGGAGCAACAGTGGTACTGATCCAACTTGTCCATTTTACCAATACATCACTACTGAAAAAAAAATATTGTGGAACAAAAAGGAAGAGAACAGTTTGCCCATGCAGAGAGAGAATACCCAGAATTAATTTAATAATAATTTGTAAATTAATGTGTAACAAAAGATTGTAATTTCCCTAAATGAAGAGTTATTTCTTCTTTATTTAAAGTATTTTAGAAGTTACCTATGTATACTTGCATTGTTATGTGAGTGCTCCATCATTCCAGAAAATAGGACAAAAGTAGACACGGAAATCTTACTGGCAGTACCAATCTCTGAAGCAGTCAGAGAGCCTTTGCTGCCAAAAGCACTTCAAATGGGATCGGTTTTAATGGGACTTGAACATCAATTAACTGAATATCAACTTCTACAGTAACTGAGGTTGATCAGAGAGGTCAATCTCCAGGATGCTCCTAAAAATGAGAGAGGAGTGGCTTCAGCAAGCAAGCAGACTCAAATCTCCCCAAAGGACAATAGCATGGCCCTACTGAAATTTAAGCAATCCATTGCATCTGCAGTCTTTACTGCCCTTCTCCTGCCTGAGATGGGATGGAGTGAGAGCAAGAAGAGAATAAAACTAATAGAAAAGGAGAAGAATGGCTTGAGTGCAAGACTGCCAGGAGCAAGCCTGGCTTTGCCATTAATTCCAAGTTGAGGGATCAAATCTCCTAACAAGAATGCACAGAGATCAAAGGAGGAAATCATCATGCCTAAAGACATGTAAGAAATGATCCAGTATTTATAAAGGAATAAACTGAGTATAATCTGGGGAAACCCTAACAAGCCATACAGGTGCAGAAGAAAATTCAGCCAATGCCAGTCCTTTTACTAAAATCACTGTAGTTGATCCGCTAGCTCAACAGAAACTCTGGAACAAAATCAAGTTCATAAGCTACCAATTAGCTCAGTCTATAGCAGACTATTGAAACACACTGGGCCTACTCTAGACAAACTAACCTATTACTTTATTCTTCAGAGACCTTTCCCAGACTTACAGACTCCCTGTGTTCCAGGTTTCCCCTTTCAATATTAAACTAGATATGAGATATTTATTATATATATCCTGTAACAGCCCCTCAACAAACACGTGTAATTCCTATTTCCCTTCTGTTTTTCTTCGCTCTCTCTTCTTAGATGCTGACTTCTCACTTTACTTTGTATTTCACACACCTACAACTGCATTAACATCTCCAAGTTCGGACATCCCTTTCTCTGTCAGACTTACCTCTTGAAGCAATTTGCCTCTCCTTATTTTACTTCCTTTTACAGCAGATTCAGTCCTCTTGACACTACCTTAATATTAAAAAATAATAAACCAGACAATCTCCATAGGTTTCTTGAAAGGAAAATGAAGATTAGAGCAAAATACTGCATTTTAAAGGAAGCTTCTTTCTTGGAGTACATCCAGAGCTGCCTTTCATTTCACACAGATTAAGACTATTACTCCCCATATACTACTTCAGAGATCATGACTACTGCTGACTTTATCAATAAACTCTAATTGCTTCTATAAACACCATCCCCCGCCCCTTTTCTAATATTAAAGGAGCCTTGGCATCTTTTTTTGTGGGACCTCAAAAAAAAAAAAAATCCAACACCCACCCTTAAGTCAGTTACAAGGTCTTTCTTCATATGAAACAAATCCAAGATGACAGCTTAAAGGCACTGGTAACAACTTCCTCAAGGCATCATTTTTATTTCAAAATCCAGTTTGAACGCATTTAGGCAGTGTGGAAGCAGGCTTTTGTTTATATAAAGTTACACAAGAGAGCCACAGGGATCCAAGGAGCAGATGCAAACAGAAGCCTGAAGCTGATGGTGACTCTGATGCTGATGTGAAGAGATTCCTCAGCTCCTGAACTGAAAGGTTCAGTGTATTTTTAAAGCAGCAACATAATCACACACTGCACTTAACACTGCAAAGCAGTTTACTAAAGAATACTCAGTCTAATGAGGATATTACACACTCAGCTGTTAAGACACTGAGATCTACAGTTTCTAGGCAGCCACTGTAGTGACTTGGGGACTTAACATCCCAGCTGACGTTTCTTTAAATCTGCTGCTTAAGATTATGTCATCCTGGTAGCAGCTGGAAGCCTTACAGTTTTTGGTTATGCTTCTCATCACCAATACCTACTACTGAGGAGGAACAAGAGATAACCTGAGAAATTCTCATCACAAGAAGCTCCTTGAGTAACACCACCTTTTGGAAACACCTGGTATTAAACTAGAGAAACTACATGAACTAGATTATTTAATTCCCAGTTCTACTCTGCAAAACACAAAGCAATCTTGTTAAAAAAATAATACAGAAACATTTAAAATCAGCAGGAAGTAACACACGATCACAGATAGTTAACAAAGAAATGAAGGAGCTGCCAAATGTGCTTGAAATTATGAACTTCACCATAACAGCAGCAGCACAGAACCACCACATATGCCCTTTCTGAAAGCTGGCACAATAGAAAGTACTTGAAATAACACAGGTGAAACTATGAAAACATAGGAACCACTAGTGAGGGACTGCAGAGGGAGTTTTAAAGTGCAAGCAGAGCTGAGGCATTGTGAAGAAAGCCTCAAAAACATACTGAGTTCTATCTTTTACCATGGTTTAATTGCTTTTGGTATGTAAGCTAACTCTGTAAGCCAGCCCAGGAATCGCTACACTACTGTGTTAAGTGTCAGCACAGGCATCCCTTTTGAGCCACCTGAAGCTCCAAGACCGAATCCCTTAGAAATTCTAGCTCAAAACACTACCCCATTTACTATAACAACTTGAGTGTTGTTGATGTGGAGGTTTCAGCAGAATTTGCTGGCAGGCAAACTATCTCATGCTTAACATACTGCTCAGCTACGTCCACCATACTGCTTAGTACATCCCTGAGTAAAAAGCAACTTAAGTTGTACTGACTGTTGACAGACACAAAGACTGATCTGTGGGCACATTTCAAAAACTCACCTGCCTCTGAGATGTGATTTATTCTTGGCTCTGAAATGAGGACAGAGCTGCTGAGCTGGTAGAGCAATAGACTGAGAACCAGAAGATAAACATTCTGGTTCTTATCACAACTGATTGCAGCAACGTGACAGGGTCAAAAAAACATTCTTTCACTTCTTTCCCAAATAATTTCCCAGCTAAATAACCCAACACAGAGGTGTCAAATATGCAAACTTTTATTGTCACGTTTTCACCTAACAAAAGACATTCACTCAGGCAGTGGTACACAGCCTTCAGCATTCCAGCTACACGAGTGGTCTCCTGGAGTTTGAGAGGAAATTGCGTAAAACCTTGCTGGACCGCATAGAGCTTTCTATTAAGAGTAAATAACCACTCATTACTCCATTGTACTTGGAAGCAGGGATAAAGCTCCAACTTAATTTCAGCTTTGCTTGTTAGGTGACTTCGAACAGTTGCAGGACACTGCTTTGAAGAGGTCATCTTTCAATGCCAAGATCCCTGTCCCATTATGCTTTAGCCTGAAGCCTGAAATAATGGCATTCCAAATGCCTATATGCTATATTTAGTAATACATTGTTACGTTTTCAGTGACCAAGTAGAAAAGAGGTGACTGTTGCTTCCAAGACCAAAAAAAGCTGCCTGAGGCAACTTTTTTTTACTCCTAGAAACAGTAGTCATTTCACTTCTCTACTGATGGTTCACTAATAACCGGAGTTAACACTAACTCTACCTGAAATTCACCCAAAACCTGGTCATTTTGAGCTAATTGCCATGTTTGGTTCCCACGGTATTGATCATTTCAATAAACATGATGCAAGCTCTTTAAAGAAGCCAGTGCTGCAACCTGGAGTCTGTATTACACAACTTGTGTTAATTAGTCTGTTTGCTGTACAGACTGACTCCATCGGCTGCAATCTTTGTTTGACTACAGTTAATGGTAGATTTTAACTCATTTTACAAAATTAAATGTTACTGCTTACAAAAAAAATATATTATGAAAAAAATAATCCTGACATTATTTACTGAAACATTTTTGTCAATTTTTAAATGCCAAACAGCTAAAGTGTCACAGAAATGCTCAGTATTAAAATTCTGTAACTGAAATTAAATACAAATTCATTTACAGCCAGCTTCTAGACTACCATTCTGGGGTTACTACTACTTATGTATCAAAGTCATGCCACACTTCAGAGGCTTTTGCAAGCCCTTGTTATTTCCGAAAACAAGAAAAAATGGTTAATAACTGTCAGAATTCTTTATCATTATGATTTTTTTAAAAAAAATCAAAGAAGAACATATGGAAGAAGCTCACTAAAAAAAAGTAGAATTATTAAAAAAAAAAGAGTAAACAGCAGCAGCTCAGCTGGGAAAACTGGGAGCCATAGTGCAGCTCAATTCCACATGGGGGACCCAAGTCTAACACTTTACAGCTCTGACACCGAAAATCACTGAGGCAAAATATCAAAGCTGGGAAAGAAGTTTAAAGTCTTTCTCAAGTGTTATGTCCAGTCAGACAGAGAATCTTCTTGATTATCATAGGAGTAAGAATTACAGGTACATCAACACACCTGATAAAAGGAGTGTCGATGCAGGGCTGGGGAGGAGAAGGGCAAGCACACGTGAACCACAGTAGCCGACTGACACAGGGACAGGATAAAGTGGAGACTGATCCAGTCTGCCACTCAATGTTTTGACAAACTCAACTTTGTTTCTTGAAGAACTGCCTCGTTACACAGGGCTGGGGGTGGCCTGCAGTTGCCCACCATTCTTTAGTGTTTTGAATTTGTGTCATAAAAGCCTATATTGCCAAAATAAAGAGCCCCCAAATAGATTCTTGAATACTAAGGAATTTTCTTGACACGTCTTCGTTGGTTGTCACATTAGCTATTCCAAAATAGTTTCTCATTACTTCTCCCCAGAGCGATTTCCTTCTTAAATAGAGACTACTTAAAAGCAAAGATGACACCCAAGAAGCATTATAATATCGAAGAAAATTACTTCGAGTTGAAGCACCATGGCAACTAGAAGTTGCTATGCATTTTAAGTTTATCACTTAAAACCTCGTGTGAAATATAAAGATTAAAAAATCCACCTCTAGCAGTAACTGAATACTAAGGAAAAAATAGGAGCAGAACTTTAAAACAAAACCTTTGGTGCCAAGAACTTGATGCAAACATTATACATTTCAGTTTGGTTTGATTTTGTTTTCAGATACTTCACCGTAGCTATGCATTAGTTCCACAGATTAAGTATCTGATACAGAATGGTAACAGAAGGAAATTTTAAGCCACTAGTTACTTCCTTCTATGGTCCATCCTGGCTGACAAAGTGTAGAGCTGAAGGTCTACATTTCCTGGAGGTACAACCATCTGTGCAGGGAACACACCAGGGCAATAGTGCTCCATCTTACAGAGATGCTCAGCCTAACACAGAACACAAATCACATGAGTTTCCAACAGAGGGAGCTGGCCAAACTTGCTTGGTAGTTTAACTGTTCTCAAAATAAAATTAAGAAGTAAACCAACCACACAGAAGAACTTATTCACACTTTTGTAGGAAGCTGAATTTAAACATGCCAGCAGTCAGGTTATTTAAAAATTGGGAAATGTCACATTATTTTACAAAAAAGATTGAGAGAAGCAAGTGGCAGGATATATAGTTTTATTTGGGGTATTTTAGTTGAATATGATGACCACACTTTAAAAAAAAAGATGTTTTTGTCTATATCCTATCTTTTTCTATTTTTGCCTACAAACCAGTAAAGCACACTCTAGGACTGAGTGTCTCAAACAGCCTTGCAGAGGATTGTGTTTTGTTCCAGCAAACAAATGGTATGGTACACAATTCTAATTCCGTAATCTTTTCCAATTAGTAAGTGTGCTTACAGGCCAGTAACAGACCATAAGATGGGACAGCTTTATCACCCAGTGGGCAGGGAAGGCAGCACTGCAAACTAAGGCATGCTCCCAGTGATCTGACAATGCAGTCCTTTATTAAAAGGGATTCTTAAGGTGTAACCATGACTGCAAGACACAAAACAAAGGAACTAACTTTAGAAGACTTTTTGTTGGTATAAAAGCCACTAAAAATCCAAAGGAGGATGACTGCTCTATCTTTTTTCTGTAATTCCATAAGAAACCTTGATAACAGTTACTCATTGGCATAAGCGTGAATGTGAAGCAGTGACCATCCTGATGCCAGGCAATTTGTGAAAGAGCTCTTTGATGTGGATTTAAATTAAAAAGGCTCTTCCCCTTGCCCCCAAGGTGCAGTAAAACTCAGATGCTAACTTCAGTATTTTGGCTTCATTTATAAACTACTTTTTGACTGACAGAAGACTTCCAAGACACTCTAATATGAGAAGATAAGAAGGTGGCTGTTAGTCATATCCATAACATACATGCATATTGCAGCTACCAGACAGTTTTAAAATTACCAGGATTTTAAATATATTTTTAGCACTTGAAATTACTGCAGAAGCAAAAACTAACAATTCTTAACATTTCTCAGAAGAAAAAGCGAGGCACTTCACATGTAAGAGCTACTACCATTAAGAGTTGATAAGGATCTGTAACAAATTAGTTAGGACACCGGTTGATACCTATTAAAGACAAAACACAAACGAGCAAAATTCCCTCACATGTTATATAACCAGCTGACAAGTGTCTACTTTTATTGGGTTTTTTAAGTAGCAGTTGGTAAAAATGGAAATATTAGTTCCACCAGGTTACTTGAGGTTATGAGAAGACTTCCAAATACACTTCTATACATCTCCCTCCCCGCTCAAATACCACCTAGAAATTTATAACCTGACAGCTCAGAGATGCACTGGTAATTCAAGACCCACCTCATCCCTAGGAGTTTCCACAACTGCAGCAGAAGGGGCAAAATCCTCAGTCACAGAATAATTTTGACTGGAATAGACCTCTAGACCAGTTCCTCATTCAGAACAGTGCCAACATGGATCAAGTTTGGACCAAATTGCTTGGGGTCTTGTCCTGTTGAGAGCTTCAACAATCTCTCTGGGCAACCTGTCCCAATATGTGATTACCCTCATGGTTTTGGTGGTTTTGTTTGGGTTTTTTTGTTTTGGTTTTTTTTTTTTACCTTCTTCTTAATTCAATTTTCCTTTACTACAACTTGGATCTGTTGGCTTTCATCCTATCACTACATACCTCCAAGAAGACTATGCTTACCAGCAATGTAACCATCAATATACATGCTAATTTGTGAACTGTTAGACATGGAGTTTCTTTATGTTGTGCTATAAATTACAGACAGGTCTCTTGCTGTGTTGGTTTTCCCAGAAGGATGACACAAAAATATCTTTGGTACAATAATGGGGAGGTAACCTCTTAAGTTTAACATCTAAGTGAGGTAACTTCTTTTTCTTTTCAGTTTTCTGCAGTATTCAGATTAGAGGCTTCCTTCAGAAAACCACCAAGTGTTTCAGGTTGCATCTGCCGCTTTAAGCACCTTCACGCACAAGAGACTGAATTAAAAGTAGTTTGAACTACCTACCACTTTTGATAGCTATCCAACCTTATTATTTCAAAAGTTCAAATGTCAATTTCACTGATACTGCTCAATTCTAAAAACTTCAGGTAAAAAACCTGAAGAACAATTAAATGGGATAGCGGATCACACAAAGAACTGCCTGATACCAGCCCAAACATTAAAAATGCTGAAGAAACTGTACCAGTTTCATATTTATCATATCATGTTGCACATAGTTTTTAAATTCTTAATTCTTAAATTTTTACCTTTATCTCCCACCCAAACAAATAACCTAAAGAAAACAAAGACAGGAATTTTAGGGGGGTGGGGGCAGGGGGTTGTGTGTATATTTATTTTTTTTAGGAATGGTCTAATAAGCATGTACACATCTAGACTTTCAGAGAGCTAAATCAGACTGATACATACAAACTATCCTTTGTGGTATGTGCTGGAAGAGAAAGCATTGCCTCACCAAAGTTATTATTAACATAAACATCCATCTAGAAGGTGCAAGCCAATGCAAAATGTGCATCTTCCAAGAGTCAGTCTCCTACTTGAAAACACCTGGCCCTTCACCCTCACCCAGATAAAGAATCTGAAATCCCCAAATCCCTAAAGTTGAACAACTTTTATAAACACTATACTGAGTCAAACATTCTTTTTGCACTTGCTTTTTTATGTTCTTTGGTTTTACATTTTGTTGTTGCTGGTTTTATTTATTTTAACTTACGAGCTGTCATGGTATAAATTCCATTTATCTTCATTTTTCTGGTAGGCACCAATGTGATATAACATTTTCCATGCTAAAAATCAAAACACACTTACTTTCATGAAACTACTTACTGCCTTGAGGGATTTTTCTTGTATCTTCTTGATGTATCTACTTCCAAAAAAATTAAACTTCATCTCACTAAATCAAATTTATTTAAATATTTTGGTTTGAAAAGGTAGAAATCCCAGTTATACAAAGTTGTGTTTATGAAGTCATACAATTTTCACTCATTCCTTCTTTCACACTGGCATAATGCATTATATCTCAAGAAAGCAGAGAAGTCAACACCAGTATTAAAGTTTGTATAATCCCAAATAATTTAAAAAGAAAACCCCACAAGAGCTCCACAGCAGTCATCACGTACTTGCCCTGAGGCCTAAAACAAGTTTTTCCTGTTGATCACGTCAACCATAAAGTTCATAGTTTAGCAAGGAAGAACACACTCCAATTAAGTACCAAACACACTCCAATTAAGTACAAAAAGGATGTTTACGTTTTCCTTCTGTGCTGGTCCTTGTCCATGTATAGATTGAGGTAAGGTAATTCATTGCCAAGACTCCTCCACCCCAGCATTACTCATGTGTTTTTAGTGAGAAGTGAAACAAAACAGCAAAAAGCTTAGGAGACACTGGGTTTGAATCAAAGCAACACAAACAGCAAAGCTAGCATTTTATTGCTACTACCTACTTACACATTGCTATACGCTTGAAAGAGGAGGTCCTAAACCGGTTGTAAATTGAAGTAAATTTTAAGTTCATCACCCACACCACCGCTCAGGAAGGCTACAATCACATATATATAGTGTTGTGCAACATCCTAATAATCTTAAAACAAATCTCATTAAACCTTACCGTTCACCACAGCTTCATTGTGCAATTTATAATAGCTACAATATTATTGGTCTTAAAGCAATAAATCTAACTTGGCTGATGAGCCTCCACCACTGGCGAGCTGAGTTCAGGCAAAATGAATCACACAAAAGCAACTATTTTACTTGCTCCCAAAGATGGGGCTTTTGTATTTGATAAAATACTCATCAAAAGGGAAGCTAAGCACCCATGGGAAAAGTTTCACAAGCAAATGCTACTCATGATGTAAAATGAGGAAGATAGTGCAGTTTTGGACACAGGATAGCTAATATTTCATAGGTGTTTGAGAAAAACATTGGGTAGATTTGTTCTTAATTTGGAAGACATTAAGCATACAGACATCTTTCAGGCCGTAAGAAAAAGTATTAAAATCAAAGTAAAGAGAGGAAAATACAACAAGATAGCTCTCTGAAGCTCAACAGACACTTTAACACATTGCTACAACAGGAATAACAGGACTCCGTCTCCCATAGATGAAGATGAGCAAGTCTTGTTTTATGCTTTGAAGCACATTATTAGTCTGAAATACAAGTGTTTATTCCACTTTGTCCTAATTTATGTTGTGTTTTATAAGAGAAAAGGTGATGGCTACAGTTATATTTAGGTCATTTCAACAAGAAGTTTAAACTGTCTTTCGCTTCTACTAGTCAAAAAACAATCTAGGTTTTAAATTCCAAATTAATGTTTCTCCAATTTCTGAACTGCTATCCTGGCAATTATTACCCTCTTAAGCAATCAAGCTGCAAAGTTAAGATTAATTTCTAGGTAAACAAACCCTAAACAATACATTCAGAACTGGAACAGTTCTTTACAACAGGGAGAACACTCCTACCAGGTGCAGGTGTGTGTAATCTCATTTTACAACCTCTGTGCCTACAAGTAATATCCTGAGCCCATTAAGCTTCCTCAACAGCCATCTATCATTTGCAGCCTTTAAATATAGTTTTTGTGGTTTCATGCCCTCTGCTAAACTCCTGCAGTTGAATACTCAAAAATATCCCACCCCTAAAGACACCCATCCCAAACCCCCACAACACATGTGCACTGATTTTACTTCAAAAACCACCACCAAAGAAATTAGCATGAGCCAGATAAAGATCAAAGCCTTTCACATAATGTGACAGCATTGCAGTCATGACTCACTGCCATTCATCCACTTTCTGAAAGAAACAGGTTGGGTAAAGCAAAGGAGTTGCAGACTCAACAGGTGAGCAGTTCTCACTATCCCACTCCATAAATGAGCTACTGAGAGTACTTTTGTTATTCTCTGCAAGTAGTTTGCCTTGTCCATACGAAACTATTCCCTTCAAAAAAGATCATCACAGCTTCTTTCTCCTCAGAGGCTGGAGGCAGGGAAGGGGTAATTCACTTATTTCCCTCCTGCACTATGCAGAGCAGCTACTGCCATGATGGTATGGGCAGCTGGGTTTGCTTGCATCAAAATGTCAAACTTTAGTCTACACACCTTAAAAATGATTTCGAATTTCCTCCTGTATATTCTTCACTGTACCACTTTTTCATCTATGCTTCACAATTTTTTCCAGAAGCATGAATTGACACTAACTGCAGTGGTGGTATCACCGACACAAATTCTCTTTAGGAGGTGCTCAAAAGTTTCCACTTGCTCTATTTTCTGAGTGCTGGTGAACACCACACTTTGGAGGCATCCATTAGACAGCCTTCACTCTGCTCTACTAGTGAACGTTAAGAACTTTAAGATGTTAGTGATGTGAAACCACAGTCGAAATATCTAACAGTGATCAAATTGGAAATACTAGTACATAGCACAGAACTGCAGTAATGCAGCTTTGGGCTGGAACTAGTACAGAAGTATGCCAGAGATTAAAAACAAACCAAAACCCAAACAAATAAACACTTCCTCTTTAGGCTCCAGAAAATTCACTCAGGAAGGAGTTCTTGATTATGCAGTGGATTCTCTAACAGGAATTAATTTTTGAGGCTCTCCATAATATTTTAACCATACAGAATAGATTCTTCTACCTGTTTGCACAACAGTTTGTAGGAGTTAATCAACTTTGAGCTCTATCCCACACCAGGCATGTCTGAAATTACTTACGGTACTCAAGTGTCATTAGAGTTCGTATCATTTCATCTCTCCATGGTCACATTTGCCCTCTAATATTTTTTTTGCCTGGCCTTCTTTAGTTGACTACCAAGGCAGAGAACAACAGGTAAGTCAGCAGTCCTTCAGTTCAAGTCCTTTAGTCAGTCCCACAGTGCACTCCAGTTGACTAAAATGATACCTTAGAATCATAGAATCATCAAGGTTGGAAGAGACTTTCAAGATCACCCAGTCCAACCACCTACCTACATCACCACTAACCCACATCACCCAGCGCCACATCCAGATGCCTCTTGAACACCTCCAGGGACGGTGACTCCACCACCCCCCTGGGCAACCTATTCCAATATCTACTCACCTTTACAATGAAAGAAATTTTTCCTAATGCCCAATCTGAATCTCCCCTGCTACAATTTAAGGCTGTTTCCTCTCATCCTTTCACTATGGGCAAGGCAGAAGAGACCGACCCCCACCTCACCCCAACCTCCTTTCAGGGAGTTGTAGAGAGCCATGAGGTCCCCCCTGAGCCTCCTCTTCTCCAGACTGAAGAACTTGAGCTCCCTCAGTCATTGCCCATGAGCCCTGTGCTCCAGTCCCTTCACCAGTTTTGTTGCCCTTCTCTGGACATGCTCCAGCACCTCGATGTCTTTTTTGAAGTGAGGGGCCCAGAACTGAACCCAGCACTCGAGGTGCAGCCTCACCAGTGCCGAGCACAGTGGGACTATCACTGCCCTGGTCCTGCTGGCCACACTGCTCTTGGTGCAGGCCAAAATGCCATTGGCCTTCTTGGCCACCTGGGCACACTGCTGGCTCCTATCCAGCCGGCTGTCAACCAGCACCCTTGTCCAGCTGATAGTAGGTCCAAGGCTGTATATACACTGGCAAGGGGGGATATGCATGTGAGGAAGAGTGTGAGAGAATGAGATGAAAACAGACAGATGTCAGGGAGTAGCTGTACCTATACTAGTCGCTCTTCTCCCACAAAGAGGCAAAGCTCTTTCTCTCTGAAGTCATCTGCATTTCCCACAGGAAAGTTACACTGATTCAAGTCTGCAGAGAGAATATAAAACCCAGTTCACTCAGATAAAAATGACCTCAGCGGAGTTACAAGTCTGTCTATAAACGAGTGGGACCACAGTCACAATCCCAGACCTTTGCCCCCAATTTATTTCATCAAGATAAACATACTTACGATACAAGACCAGGAAATGAATCTACTGGCATGAAAAGGCAGTAGTTACAAAAAGAAAGGTCAAAATGTAAAAAATTAAAGTCCCCAAAATAAGCGCCTATGTTATCTACTTCTACCAAAGCTTCTCCACAGCAAACAAAGAAATATTTTGTAACATTTACAGCTACACTACACAAATAAAAGCTAAAGGAAACTCATAAGTAGACTGGAAAACAGTGCAATCTTCCAGGTCAGTACAAATGTTTGTAAAAATATTCTTATAAAGGAGAAAAAACTGAAAGTATCTCTGTATCACATCAATAAATATATATAATGCAATAACGTACGGAGAGATATGCTTAGTGCCTAAAAAACCTACTTGCATATGAAACTTCATAACACAGTTTGTTCGAGTGCATTGTATCAACAAGTAGTCAATCACATAATAAACACACAATGCTGGATTACATCTGCAATGGTAACACATACTTGGAGCACTACTCTTACTTAGCACTATTTAATGCAACTTGCTTCATGTATACTATACTGTTGAGAGCCTCAAACCTAGATGTATTATTAGCTACCTAGGTTAAAAGAAATACAGGGCAATTTATCATTCCTTAACTCTGCCTTCTGTATTTATGTAATAACATAACAATATTTTAGAGAACACACAGCAAGCCAGAAACATGTAAACTACTATTGAAATAAAAAAATAAACAAGCAAACTCAAACAAAACACACACACACCACAAAACAAACCTTATTTTGTCTGGTAACACCCAGAAAAGCTGTCACACTCAATCCTCCTTCAACTCCCTTTTAAATTATTTAGAATCAAATATTTCATGGACGCGCATGCACATATAAAATGGATGAGACCAGATTAAAAGAACAAAAAATTTGCATAAAATCACAAATTTTAAGATTTGTGT
>VZRW01004576.1:117137-155389 GCA_013398125.1 Aegotheles bennettii | reverse complement strand
TCCTGACTTCTTCCGGGGCTATGATGACCCTGCTTGTGCAGAGAGGTTGCATCAGATGACCCACTGTGCTCTCTTCCAACCTTACCTGATTCTGTGATTCTGTGATAAGCAGAAGAATCCTCTTTATCTGATTCATTCACATTAGACTGGAGGAAATCTGACTACGAAAGTCAGAATAAATTTAGCTTTATTTCTAATTGCGCTATTTAAATAATAAGCAAAATTATTCCTCATCTTACTGACTTGATCATTGAGTAATAAGAGCTCTCCTAGAAGAAATACACATGAAGATCTGGTTCTCCTCTCACTTACCTCAATTTTACATGGGTGCAATTTCACTGACCTTGGTAATTTACTCTAGACTTATGTCAGTGTAAATGAGTGGAGCACTGAAACAGAAAAAAATGCTGTTGGGCTGAAACCATTACTCACATATTCAAATTCAACCCTAGACAACCCCTCTTTCTCCTCTGTAAAACTCAGCAAAATCATTGATAGTCCCTAAGATTTATGAGAATATCTCTGATACCACCTTGGAAATCTAGAAATATACACACAGAGAGGTATGAATGAGCAAAAACCCCTGAGGATTACAATACTGTACCTTGCATGTGAATCACCAGAATTACTAACTTTGCCTCAGTAGTGAGAGCAGGAGAAAGCAGAGAGACCTTAATGCAAGAAAGAACAAATAGGAGTTAAGCAATGAAGAATACATGTATAAATTATTTTGCTAACACTTTTATTTCCCCATAATTATATTAATTTATTTGCTATTATTCACTGCAATAACACTGATCTCAATGAATTCATTTGGTATTAAGGCTGCTATGAGAAACACTTCCAAAGGAGTTCTACAGTAATTCAGAATTAGTTAAATGTACCATTAAATCAAAATGTGCTATCTTCATTTTTGTTGTTATTTTCAGGGTCTGTTGAAAACAGATTTCCTTTCAGTCACCTTTCTGGGATTTCACCAGCCCTGTAGTTTCTAAGTTAGTGTGTGCCTGTCATTTAACCTTCATCCTCCTTCAGTTTTCATCCTGATACATTTGTATTAAACCCCAGACTGATAAATGAATATTGCTTTGCCTACACAAAGGAGCAATCATTAAAGAAACCTCTCATAAGGTATGAATCAAAGACAAGAACCTTTACTCTTTCTCTGCTCAATCTTCCCTGGCTGAGGGACTGTGCAGCAGCATACTCCTCTTATATTTCTGCTCTGCCTTTTATTTTCATTCAAAACCCATTGTTACCCATTTCTCAATTGCTTTTATAAAAGAATCACAAGCACATGCAGGCAATAGACAGTTTGCTACTGACTGTTACAATCCAGTTTGATAGAAGTCTGTTAACAGTCTGAAATGTAATCCAACATGAGGAAGCATGAAAGCAAGAAGAGCATGAAGGCAAAGAAACAGGCATCCTGATGTGAGAAACATGTCTAATTAATGAAGTGAGATATGCAGAGAATTTAGAACATTTATCCTAATGACTTTTTTAGAATATAGAGCAATGGGATTGTCAAGTTTATGTTTTGCACACAGAAGCACATGAATTTTTGCTGCTGCTTTTGAACAGCTCAAAGCAATTTTCCATAACCTCTGTCCCTGCATAATCATCTATGCTTGTGAAAATCAGTGAGAAGATGTAAATCATAGCAAGATCAGTTCTTTGCTCTTATTATTCCCTACATAGTTTCAATTTCATCTTACACTTTAATTCATACAATTCAAGGTAGGTTCTATTTCTTGAAAGAGTTGAAAAAGTTCATGCATCCTTAAACTGAGAATAAATAACCTTTGAACCAACAGAAGTTGCTGGGCTCGGCACTGTAATAACTTGACAAATACAGGCTATACTACACAGGTTGGAGTAGATGTTTTGTGGATTCCAAACCTTTGTGACATTTCATTTCTTATCCTCATGCTTGGCCGTATGCTTAAGGCTGTTGTGAACCAGCACAGGTTCACTGATTCCAATTTATTTGCATAGGTCTACACAACCAGACAGGTACTTGCTCAAACATTGAAAGATAAAGACTTGTATGTCCTGTTTTACCATTCAAGAGTAGTAATGCCTCTGTTGAAATCACTGGAACTCTGCTGGTGTAAAACCCAAATATGGAGAGAAGTAAACAGGGTTCATATCAGAATTAATTCCTGATTGAATGCAGTAGACACGCATTTTCAAAGAAAATCATCACATCACAAAACATAAACACACGTTTCAAAGGTCCCTCATTCAAAACCCAAGAGACATTATTTTCAGAAGCCAATATCCAAAGAGATCACCATGTGTAAATTTCTGCCAGCTCAAAGCTGAGTCCAAAGAAAATAGCAAACAGCAGATGTTGCTACTGGCACAAGTCATGTGGCACAAGCTATGGCTTGCCCCCTCAGATTTGGGGTGTCCATGATGTCCTTGAACACTGCTCTAGAAAAGGAGAAGAAAAGAAGAGGAACCCAAACAGCAGTATAACTCTAAAATCAATAGCACATAAAATTGTTTTTGCAGAAAAAATAACATGCTTTAAATCACGTAATACCTTGGGGCCAACCCATGGTGATATAGGTGACTATTGATTTCCATGGAGTTTATGCTGACATATTATTAGCTAAAAGCCTGGTCAAGACTTCAGAAAAGATGATAAAAGTATTAGATTTATCCTGACTGTGGCATTAGCAATGCCAACATCTTCTGATTTATATATGGTGTGAGAAGCATGAACCCCATAATACAGACACAGAACAACTGAGAAGTTAAAGATCTTGAGAATATCAGACTTTCTTTCTGATGAAAGTAACACTCAGACAAACAAAAACATATATGATTTTATATGAATTGTCATGACTGTCAGTTGAACCAAGGCACAGTTAAAAGAGGGGAAAAAGACAGCTTAAGGTGGTACAGGGAAAATGAGAACTGACTCAAGGAAAACTGGAATGACTGCCAGGAATAATATCCTGTCACAGAGATCTGGTCAGTCTTGGCCTAGTGACTCAAAACATGACTAAATAAAGTTCATGAGTATGATGCTAGGAACAATCTTTCACCTTCAGGAAGATAAATATCTGCATTATCCATGACTTCTAGGATTAGAAAAACAAGACAACAGCTCAGTAGTACTCAGCAAAAAAAACCCAAAACATTGGCACGATGTCCTTCATATTAGAGCCAAATTTGCAATAAGATGTGTTCAAAAAAATTAGCTTAGAAAATAGGAGGAGTGGGTAGCTTTGACCAAAACCCTATTTTGTACCAAAATAAACACAAACTGGTTACTGAGACAGTTGAAGTTCATCTCTGCTGCACGCATCCAACTCAGAACAATACCAAAACATATACTGATATAAAGCATCAGGAATAATCAAGGGTGACTGAGCTTGCATCTTTTATGAATGTTTCTGTTTCCTCTTAGATTGGAAAATGTAGCATACAGTCATCAGTTTATTAGAGAAGGAAAAAAAAACAACACAGAAATAGCAGATCAACTTTAAAACAAAAGAAGAAATAATGTTTAATGTGCTAATATGTCATCTTTGACAGGTAGTACCAACTGAGATAGTAGCTAAAAAAAGACAGAAGTAAACACTCTTGTTCCTCTAAAATTTGGTTAAAATAGGAAAAAAGGTTTGTAAATTCAGACAGAACAAAAAAGAGTCCTATAAATGCAGAGATATGTTTGGTATATTAATCAGTGTATCTATTTCTTTTAAAAGATGGTTCTTAAAGGTGCTTAAATCAAAAAGCAAATAAGCCATCTTGTCTTTCAAAGTTTATTGCAGCAGCTTATCAGCAAGGAGGAAAAAGTATGTGGGAGAAGAAAGGAATATATAGAGCAAAAGACCAGCACTCTCAATCAATAAAGATTTTATTTATAAGTACAGGGGGATCCATAGTCCTAGTTTCAGTTTTGAAATCTAACTTTTGATCCAGAATGTGAAATTGAATTTTTTTAAAACCTCAGGTGATACAGGTGGTGTTATATTTATTAAAAAAATCTTGAACTTCATTTCTACAAAATAAACAGTATTTGGTAGGTGTACATCAAGCATATTGGAGACTGCCATCTGTCTTAACAGGAATTTGCAGATATTCTAGGCAACTGCAGCCAACAGACACCCTTTTTTAGCAATGTTGATGCCAGCAAAACAACTAGCAGCCCAAAAGATAAAAAACTCACTCTCCCTTTCTGGTAAGAACCTCTGGAAAGGTGGGTTCTCCAGGATACTCATCTTCTGCAGACCCAGCACCACTGACAGTAGGGGTTTTATAACAACAGTGAACAACATCCATTATCTTCTTGGACTTTTATAAGTTCGAAAATAAATAGTGGGATTAAAAATTGTTAATTGAAGCATCCCAAAAACAAATGTTGCATTTTTTAAAGTCTTAGGAGTTTAAAAACAAACAAAAAAAAAGCTGAAAATTGCTGTTATTTTAGTCCCATTAAATAAATGTTGTTAATAAATTATAATAAATTATTTAAAATTAATGGCTCTAAGATATGATAAGTGAATGGATTTGCTATGGTTTTGTTGGTGCTTCATCTGTATACTTGGTAAAAGTTGAAGAAAATAAACAGTTGTTGTCGTGAGAGAAGGTCAAGATCCATTTTTATGCAAACATCCAAGAAACAAGGTTGAACATTTGGATTTGGGAGAGATTTCTAGGAAGGCCAGCAGACCAGTGTGTCCACCTTAAAACTGACAGCTTATCATATTAAGGTAATATGGGATTTAATTGTTGGTCTGTTAAAAAGAATGTGCAGAGCGATGTACGAATCTACAATAAAAAATAATTTTATACATTATCTGCATTTTTCGACATGGATTGTGAAATTTTTCCATTCTAACTCTTCTGACATATGCAGTCTACACAAGAGCCAGGATACTTCTGTAGACCACAGGGATCAGGTATCAAACCAGTTCCCACACGAAAGTAGTTGTTTCTGACAGTAGTGCTGCCATTGCCTGAAATTTAGAGGATGCTGTTTTTCTCCAGATTCTTTGTTCCATCCTTTCATTAATTCTCTAATGCAGGATCTCCTTCCCAGTAAGTACTAACTAGATGAAAGGTATTTGGAACAACACATAAGATATTGGAAGATGCCCAGAGAATGAACTACATGTGCAGCTACTAGAGGAATGTGTCAAAAGAAGGGACACCAATATTTAAAGTGTACATTAAAAATGTGCATGGTGCTCTGCAAAATCACATGGTGAGAAACATTCCCTGCTCACAGTTACCTACCTTTTTTAGTAGACAATATTTCACATAAGAGAAACAACTGGTGAGAAAAGGAGTGTTAGGAATACTTACTGCTAGTCTTTTCTAGAGCAAAGAGATAAAGGCAAAGATTGAAACCGGACATAGGAGTAAGATAATGTTAGGTGTTGACAAGAACATCTTGCACAAAGCATTTTGAAACAATAGGTAATACAGCAAAGGACATGTTTGAAAAGCTGCAGTACTGGGGCAAGGAAGTGGAAATGGAGGAGTGATCAGACAAATCAAGAGTCTGAAAAGTCTCTTTGTCTTTCTGAAGTAGAAAAGCAGGAGAGAAAATGAGAAGCATTGAAGGAAAGGTATAACAATCAGGGAGAGGGAATTTGGAGATGGGAAGATCAAAAGGACAGCTGATCAGCAAAAGACTTGGGACCAGAATTTTAGAGTGAAGTAGGTGTCTAATTTACCCTACATACCTCTAAAGGCATGCCAAGGTCATGCCAGAAACTCTGAAATGCTGATCAAAGAAGGAGTATATGCAAAGGGAGTGCAAGCAGTAACCTAATTGTTAATTTAGAAAATGAGTTCACCAAATGAAAAGGTAGTGAACTGAAAAAGTAGGGGAAGTCTTTGTGGTAAAAGCAGGAAATCAAGCTTATTCATTATCATGAAAAGTATTTATGGCTAACCTATTTTTGCCCAGGATTTTCCAGACAGAAATATGTTTACATTTTCCATTTAAATCTTCCACAGTATGTTCAATCCATAGGAAACTGTACCCACATATAGAGTAAATCATGACTTTGGTGCACACTGGATTTACTATACAGACAATGTGGACATGTCCAGACTTTCCAGATATATAGCTGCCTAGCTGCAACTACTAAACAGTAGAAATCTCAGAAAAAATACAGAATTTATTCACAATCTCACAAGAAAGAATTACCAGCCAGAAAGAAAACTACATGTTTAGGGAAATCCAGACATCTGGTAGTCTTCTGAATGTCAGATTTATCATTTATATAGATATTGGTGCTATGTGTTTTCAGTGCATTTTCCAAAGCTTCCCTGCCTATACACATACTCAATTTGTCACTGGACAATTATTTCACAATACGTCTGGCAAATATTAAGTACCCAGGACAGGTATACAGTGACCCTGGAAATTCAGAGAGCAGCTTAGATTTTGAATTGGTACAGTGGTACAGTGTCCAATTGGAGGCCTGTTACAAGTGGTGTCACCCAGGGCTTTGTACTGGGCCCAGTGTTGTTTAACTTGTTCACCAATGACTTAGATGAGGGGGTAGAGTGACTCCTCAGAAGTTCAATGATATTACAAAACTGGGAGGAGTGGCCAGTACCTCAAAGGGTTGTGCAGCCATTCAGAGGGACCTTAATAGGTTGGAGAGAAGGGCAGAAAAAACCTTCTGAAGTTCAACAAGGGCAAATGCAGGGTCCTGAACCTGAGGAGGAACAACCCCATACACCAGTACAGGCTGGGGGCTGACCTGTTGGAAAGCAGCACTGTGGAGAGGGGCCTGGGGGACCTCATTAATGTGTATAAATACCTAAGGGGTGGGTGTCAAGAAGATGGAGTCAGGCTCTTTACAGTGGTGCCCACCAATAGAACAATTAAGAACTTCTTTACTGTGCAAGTTCTCACACACTGGTGCAGGTTGCCCAAAGAGGTTGTGGAGTCTCCTTCACTGGAGATATTCAAGAACCATCTGGATGCAGTCCTGTTCCATGTGCTCTAGGATGACCCTGCTAGGCAGGGAGGTTGGACCAGATGACGCACTGTGGTGTCTTCCAACCTTATTGATTCTGTGAGTCTGTGAATTGACAAGACTGAAATGGGACTCAGTTTTCGAGAGTCAGAGTTTTCTCTCCTACAAACTGGAGAGCAAAAGAGTTATAGACATTGCTGATTTTCTATAGGAGGAGGTACCTGAATGAAAACACACGTGACTGAAAATACTTTGGTTGGCCTAGTACAAGCACATGCCAGAAAATGGTTTTCCATAGAAGAGAAAGAAGTTTCACCATATATTTACATGTTGTTCTATGAGAAATCTAAACCGAGCACCACATCATTAGAAAACAGATGTGGAGTAATTTACATGTAAACCCTAGAATACACTAAAATAGACAAAGAGCAGCAAAGCAGAGCAGAGGGACACAAAAATTAAGATCAACCAGAAAAAAAATTATAGAGAAATTTATTTTAACACAACTAAGAAATAAAAGTTCAGAATATGAAGGGTCTGGAAATAACAAATATATTAGAATTTACTCAGAAAAGCTGTATTTGTGTCATAATATTGTTGAAAAACAAGGTCTTTTTATAAAAGATCTACACCACAAAGTTGCTACCTGTGTACCTGTTTAATAGTACAGAAGCGCATCTTTACTTTAAAATATTATCTTCACAGTAAAAATGCTATATATATATATTCTGTAGATTTTCCTTAAATTCTCCAGGTCTATGACTCCTGTGACAGAAAATATTGTTAGAGGAAAGAGGAAAATGGTATAAATATATAGAAATCAGTGCTGGATCACAGGTAAAGGGCAATCCAAGTAGTCTTGTCATTTTAACCAGACAGATCAGTACGTTGATGAACATACCATAACAACTGCTTTCCATTGTAATTTGCACAATGAACAAAGAAGACCTAAAAGGCAGCTTTATACTATGCAGTTCTTGATTTACATCCCCTTTGGTACATTATTCATGAGTGCCATACCTGTCTTCCAACTTCATCCTTATCTGGTTTCCTTTGGTCACTTCTGCACACTTGCTACAATTTCCCATTAAGCAAATATGCACTTTGCAAGCATATGAAAATGCATCGTTCCCACATTTGAGTGAATGATACTAAAATAATTATTGGTCACCTATTCTCTGTGAATATGAAGATATAAGGCGTTCACTAAGAATCTTCAAGAAACAACATTTTTTTCTGATGTTGTCTACATCTAAGATAATGCCTCTATCTGATTCAAGAACATAATTTAAAATATACTTTGTCTTTTTCTAAAATTTTTTTTAGTAGCTCTCCAATATAGAATTTAATTGTGTCTGGTTTTGACCTTCTCATCTGTATTCAATCAGATTCAAATTAGAGCAGGCTAAACAGAACTAATACTTTCTCAGAGTGTCTAATTAACTTGAAAAAAAGACATTGTGCTCAACTTGGTAACAAGCTTTGGGAACATTATAAAAATAGGTAGATAGATAGATAGATAGATAGATAGATAGATAGATAGATAGATTAGCCCCCACTGAAATTGGAGATTTTGAGTTTGGAGTAGGACATGACCATCCCAACAGTAATAAACTAAGAGTACAGAAGCTGGCCATGGTCCTAACACAGTAGTCCAGAATGCTCCAAGAATATGTCAATCACAAAGAGATATGTGTATAACTATAGATATATCTACAGGTATATTTTTTTCAGAAGGAAAGCAGAGAAGACTAGACTAGACTAGACTAGGCTAGTATTCTGGATGAAAAGGACCTGCAGCTGTCATCTTGTCCAACTGCCAATGTTGCTATCTTATTTTAAATGCACAGAAGCTTCATTTGTAAGCTGTCATCGGGCACATTCTCATAAAAGTGTGCTTGGTCTACTGTGGAAAATGTATCCTACCTCAGACTGCCCTGAGGTGGTTGTATTTCCAGGAATAGACCAGACAATTTACCACCACTATCATCTTTTTCCTTACATCCATTCTAACTGTCTATCTTTCAGAGTGATGTTTTGAAGACACATGTGTGCACTATCACATGCCAACATCATGTTGTATGGTGCACAGCCCACTTTGAATGATCAAATGTCAGCACCAACATAACCAAAAAGAGAACTTATTACTATCTGAGAGGTCAGCACCTACTTTGGTTTTTAATTTTCATGTGGCTACGCAACAGAGATAGATAAAGCCTTTTCATAATGTACTGAGTACTAGCTTGTCAGGTTAACGGGTGTGGGACAAGTGATCAAGGAGTAGAAATGCTACTTATCACAAGACATATTGAAGAAAAAGCTCATTTTTCACAAATTATGGGCTTTTTATTGTTGGTAATGCAGAGAAGATTAAAGTGAAGTCTATATTTCAGAAATGGGAAGACCAAATGATTTAAAACCTTTTTTATAATGACCTGCCTGGGAGTGAAGAATCAATTCCTTTTACAGCAAGAATCTGTTAATACCACAAGACTGAGGAACATAAGACAACGAGTAAAAGAATGGGTCAGATTCTTTCTTCTGTCTGTGTTTTGATATGACTAATTACAGAAACCACTGCCATTATCTCTGTACACTTTTTTATGAAAAGCAATGATTTTAAAAAAAAAAAAAGAAAGAAAAAGAAAAATTCTTATAACTTTAGAAAGTATTATTAAAAGCAGCATGGTTGCAATGTTTTGAAAACTGCCTTTTTATTAACAAACTATAGGTGGTATATTTCTTGTAGAAATGTAGTACACTTAATTAGACTGATATTCTTCTGTAATACTGAAAATTATCCCCAGTACAGTACCTTAAACCTCACTTTCCTTATGGCAGTACAGGCCAAAACTGTCAGTGCCTAAATCTAGTTTATTTGATTCCTGTCTCAGCACTGGTGACACTGCACTCTGATTTTTAAAGTTACAATACTGATCTTCACACAAAGCACCTTGATTTTGACAACTATCTCATTCTTTTTCAGTCATTACAGAAAGCAGAGGCCAGAGCCAGTCACCACTGCAGCTTCCAGTACATTCTGCAAATCAGAGCTCTGACATCCAACACCAAGATTCACCCCTTCAAACTTTCCTGCCACATTTGTACCAGCAAGTTACTGCAGGTAGACACTGTCTGCATAGTTTGACACTAGTGCGTTCAGTGGGTACCTTGCACTAGAGTAAACCAGACTGTGTTCACCTTGTTCACTCAGCAGACACTTAGTCACAAGTAAGGCATGCTAGACCACTTCCTCCAATACAGGGGAGCACATTGCATACTAGAAAGCAGACTGCTAGTTGTTATTCATTGTCTAATTCCCTAACCTGGATTTCCTTCAGGTTTTTCATGATTTTCACACTGATACAATTCCATTGTCTCCAATAAAATTAATCAGTATTCTGTAACTGTTTCACATTACTCTGCATCATCCATTGTTTAATGAATTCACACCATCTTGAATGAGAAATCAAATCTTATTAATAGAAGGTGAGATAAAATCTTAGGTCCACAGACCTCCACCAACAGCACCAGAGAGAACATGTCTAAGACATGTAAAACTGGCCTTCGAAAAAGCAGCAATATGGAACTAAACAAGTTATTTCCACAGCATTATGGGCCTAAGCAGAAATCCAGTGAAATTCTATTAACATCATCTCAGTCAGATCTGATGACCTTAGTGCAAAATTCTGCAGGAGAATTTTTTTGAAAACATGATTTTATATTAACTAATAGATCTTAGAGAAAATGTATAGCGCTTTATTAAATTCCCTTCCTCTGGCTGCTAAAAGAGGCATAAGGCAGAACAACATCAAAAGTTGTGTAAGGCAATGAAAATCTTCCTTAGGATAGTCAAGGAACTGGTTATCAGAAGGATACATATGTCCTTGTGCTGAGTAAATAAAGCAGGATTGCAGTGGCTCTTTCCATTCACAGTAACACTGCAGAAAAAGCTCTATAGAGGCATAACATTCTGCAAGGTTCTTTCTAACTTTACCACACACACCTCTTTTCAGTCACTCTAAAACAGCTGTTGAATCACAACACTACAATCAAACTGCACATTAAGGATGTAAAAGCTGACATTCTTGGTAGGCAAAATTAATTCATCTCAGGCATATGTTTCTACTTATTTACTTTGGAGTCTGCATTTCTAAAAGTTCCATAAAATTAAAATTATTAAAATAAATCCATAAAGCTCCAAATGCCAATCATCAAGATATCACAAACAACGTGCAAATATCTTGCTAGTAAGCAAAAACTGAATTTTTATGAAATAAATTAATCTTTTCAGGAAAACTGCTCCTCACAACATTTTGTTAGCACAGAAAATAACTTCATGTTTTAGAAAACAAACTTATTTCAGTCCAAGACTTGAAGACTGTGTTTTGCCTGAAGTTTTGCAGTGATAAAGGGAGGTAGACGTCCAAGATATACTATATAAACTCCAAAGAGGTTATTTGGAGTTCAGCCATGTGCAACTACACAAAAGTCCTTGTCTCCAAAAAAAACAAAACAGTGTGGCAATGACAGGTTAGATTTTAATCACATGACAGTACCAAGATTTGATGCCATTTAATAGACTTGTATGAGGTTACTTCAGTTTTACTCCAGTAATTACAACCAGTACTTCAATCTTCCTCTCAGTCATACCTCTTCATGGACCTGAAGTACTACAGCACAAGGATGTAAGGAGAAAATACTAAGACAGAAACAAGAAAAAGTTACTACTTGCTTAGAATATTAATTATTTATGGAAATAATATACTTTGAGTAAAATCAGTTACCAAAATGTCACTAATTTAATGATTTCTCTAGGCAGTAAGTTATGCAATGGCTGAGGCTCTGTAATGGAGCTGCAGGCAATATGCACAGAAAAGAAATTATTTTGAAATACAATTTAATTTTTTCTTACGGTTTTTCATGCTCCTCAGTGATCTATCACAAGCAGATATTACACCAAAAACTATAATGTCATTGAGGATTTCACAGCCAGCCACAATAGAGCAGCAGGAGATGCAAACAATCTTGAAAAGTATCATTGAAATTTAACTTATTTTCAAATTTGGTTTATTTTGTCTACTAGGAGCTCAAGACCCTGAACCTTAAATATCAGCAGACTTACAGTGACTTTAAGAGACATTTTGCTATCTACAGCTCCTGTGGATATGGTGTGAAGCATACTATGACAATATTCAGAGCAAGAAGTTCTTCAGGAGGAGAAAAACAGGTGATTAAACCAAATAATGAATTATGAGGACTTATCTTCTCTTCCCATTTCGTCCTTAGTACATCTGACACCACCAAAGAGCTACACACCTCTGGGTGACATGTGATTCCAGAAATGTTTCCCAGTTGCAGCATATAATGTCATCATATCTATATATTCTTTCTGCCAATTTACATACAGTCTGTTTTCCTGTGACTATATAGCTGAGATAAATGTCTAATTGATATATACACAATTTGTCATGCACCCTTTGAAGACAAGTCAGAACTACTCTGATGGCAAAGGATTGCAATAATGAAAGAAAGGAGAGAAATTTCTTGTACATGACCTGCTACTGAATATTCTTATTCTATGGACTCACCAAATATTTTTTCTGGGCTGTCGTATCACTTCACAAGCATGAGTTCTACTCCAAAGTTCAAGAAAGAAAGGACACAAACAGTGAGAGATGAAAAGAAGGGACAACTATGTAAGGAAATTTTTAAAAAGTAAAGGAGGAGCACTAACAAACAAACAAACAAACAAAAATCCAAAACCCCACTGTGAAGAGGAAAAAGGAAAATAAAGACCAATGAAAATAAAACTTACGAAGTTGGGATGGTGGGAAGAAAAAGGATTCAGTATAGCAAGGTTTATGTACTAAATGTTACAGCTTTGCCAATTCCCCAAAGAGTAAAAAGCCCTCTATGTATATCTAGCCCTTTAAAAGTCATAAAAGGAAATAGGAAATGAATTCAATGCACTTGCTTTCTTGGATTATATTTAAAAGCAGATAAATGCTGCTAACAGAGCTCTTTCCAATGTTTCAAAATGCATAAATAACACCCTTCCAGCCAACTTTTTTTATTATGGTGTCTGTCTCCTGACTTTTTAAATGCCTTCCTTAAAAATGTTTTCACACTTTTTTTCCCACTGAACGTTTTACAATTTTCCCTTCTGAAATTTCACCAGAGACTTGCAAATCAAGCCAGATCTCAGTGCTTTAATGGCTGCTTTTACGTGGCCCAGTGGAACACAATGTGTAAGCATCACTTTTTCTGGAAGGAAAGTTTATTAGCAAGCCCTCCCTCCTCTACTTCTCTAGCAAGGTGATGTGATTAGCAGAAGCAGTGAGGAAGCCGTCGGCAGGTGGCTGAAGAGAGATATAGATGCCACTTGGCTTTCTTAGCTTATGGCCTTCACTCACATGACAGTGAAAAACAAAACTACATCTTTGACACAATATAATTAGGACCCTTGCATTTCACCAGGTCAGGGAGAGAAACAAAAGAACAATACTTGTTTTGCAGCCCCAGTAATTAGTCCTGGAGGATTTCTCCAACTGCTACTGTTGGCAAGGAGAGCCTAGGAAAAGAGCCACCACTCCTCCTGTACACGCCAACTGTGGAGCCTGCTTCCTGCTTGAAATTCAAATGAGCACAGCTCTGACCTTTACTGTCACATTTTTTATTTCGTAGACAGTTTACAAGGCCTCTCCACCATGCAGGTCATGTTTTAGTTTAAACAGAAATACTCTCGTAGGTGTTAGATGCTAGTTAATGATTACACTGAAATCATTCTAATTAGGCTCTGTTGTTACATGCTGCCCTTTGGGGGCTGCTGCTGTCACATAAAGTATTTTGTAGAAAAATAATTGGCCTGAGATATGCTTTACCCTGTTTTTTTTTCTTCTTCTTATATTGTTGCTCTATTCTGCATTTGATCATCAGAAATACCACACAAAACTTTTAACAATGGTTTCTCCCCGTCACCCCATGGTTCAAAAAATGATGGGGAGGCAGGAAGACTTAGTAACAACATGACATTTCTGAAATCTAGTAACTACGATCTGAGGAGGGAACTCTGCATTTTGCTCATTTTTTAATGAACGCACTGTCCTGCCATTTCCCTAAGAACTTGGTTCATGGTGCAGCCAAGGGAGGTTTTCAGGTAGGAAAGCATTGCTATGCTTCATGCACTGGTGGGATGACTGGGATTAGGGAAAGCAGGAGGGAATTTGAGCCTACTGGAGAATTGAAAAACAGGACAGAGAATGGTACAACAAGCAGAGAGTGAAGAAATGCAAATAGGGTAGAGAAGGTTTTACTTCAACCTTTTACATTTGGCAAGGAACATTAATGTCATATGTTGGAGTGATAGAAGGGAATCTCAGCCATTTAGTCTCTCTCAAACATGTCCTCTTTAGAGAGATGTCATACAAATGCCACTCGTTTCTGTGTAGCTTACATTTTTAAAATCTCAGAGCCTGAATTGCAGAAACTCAAATTGCCATATTACAAGTGACTCTCAAGCTTCAAGAAGCCCAAAATTAGTCAATCTGAAAAACTTAGAAAAACTCTCTGAAGATGTTAGAGGCCCTTTGAATGCAAGCAAAACAACTATTATTTCATTGACCATTGTTTCCTGTGTCCTTTTTTCTAAAATGGTCTTTTTTATGACAGACAGCTGGAGTTATAAGCAACACGTTGCTAGTTCAGGCTGTTGAAATGCAGTCTTTTTTCTACTAGCAATGAGGTCTACTGGAACGGTATCAGGACAAATTCTGCAGTATTTGTACAGTGGTAAATCCATAATCACTGTATTCATGGGAACTGTTTTACAATTTGCATTCTAGATGTAGAGTAGAATTGGCCTGTCACCTGCAAGCATCATTTTGGCTGCTACTACTACCAACCTATAGCCATGACTATACATTACTACTTTGCCTAAATGAAGCATCAATAATTCAATTCCCATTTATAAAATCAGGAAATTATTCATACCATCAGTCCTCACCATCAATAACACAAGCAAACCTAACTATCTCATTATCCAATTGCAATATGTGCAAACAGAACTGCCCATTGTTGACAATAAATATTTGATAAGTGAGGAAACAGGAAGGATAAACCAAGGATGTATGGAGTGGCTGCTTTATGCTTACCACAAGAATTGACCCAGATGGCAATGGTTTACCCTGCTTATACCTCAACTTCTTTTCTTTTCATCTCAACAAGAAACAGATCCCAGCTGGGCTGAATGTTAACCATTGATGTAAACCATCTGTTCTCATCCTGACTTTGTTTATGGTATTAAGTAAAGCTAAATACCCAAGTTCCTATCAATTTCTGTAATTCCCATGTTGTTGCTTTTTAAATTAGCAACCAAATGATAACTGTAGGGATCAATTAACAATATACAAATAACAAAATATTTACTTGTTAAGGGTGCTTGTGCATGCTGTGATTTTACCCATGCTCAGGAAAAGCTGTTGCTGACTTCAGTGTAGACTCAGCTTTACATTTACCAGTGAAATCTAATCAGTCTATTCATACACTTTAGAGTTTGGCTTAAAGTGGTATATTTTATGTATGAAGTTGGCAAGAAACTACGAGGCAGCTGCTGGAAACAGCAACCAATACTGGAATTTGATGTTCAGGATCCAAGAGTGAGCTCCTCTCCTGCTTCAAAGATGTTTTAAGTTCAACCATTTTTACTTGAACATTCACCATCAGTTCACTCACAAGATGTTGGTTCGTAGAAACATATCACAATTTATTACTGAACTAAAATCACTTGGATGATGATTCAGGTATCTGATAAGATGCACAACCAGCATAATTCTCCAGGAGAGAAGTCAAATCTTTTAGACTGGGCAATAGCAATTCTCCTGTGAGATCAAAGAACATTGTTCACATGGCTGAATCGCAACAAAGTCAAAGTGAAGCCAGACTCACTGCTGGGGTACAACACCACCCTTTGCCTCCAAGAGCCTCAGAAATGGCCCTAGTACCTTGTGACAAAAGCATCCAAATCTGTAAAAGCGTCTGGCAGTCCAAAAGATGAGCCAGCATTGTTTCACTCAAGGTGCCATTGCTTCACAAAAAGTGTCACTGGTAAAAGGGTTAAGAAAACAAAAAAAGGATTTCTAGTATTCATTCTACAGGCAATAAAGTGATGCCATTTCCAAAGGAACGGTGCAAGGTCAGTGTCTGATTGCGCCATATGAAGCCTAGATAACTCTTATGGAAGAGGTCAACCTGACCCAGGGAACTGTAGTCTGCCCTGTGAAAATAGCTGGGAGCCTTTGTAATAACAGACCTTAGGTATGTATGTACTGTCCACCAAACACATGCTCTAGATGGTGTTATTGTGCTGATAAAATTGTTTACTGAAAGAACAAACCAAACATTTTTAAACATTTAAACATAATTCATTTATTAAATATTCATCTTTCTAAAAAAATTCCATTATAAAATAGTAAGTAAAATAAAAACAAGTAATTGAATGCAAATAAAATAGCAAATGACAAAGGCAAAATAAAAAAAGCACAAGTTCAGGTTGTCTCTGCAGAATTACACATCAGTGGGGGGAAAAGAGAAAATATGCACAGACTACTATGCCTACAGCATTACACCCACCAGCACAAAACACAAAGCACCCCACAAGCACTGATACTTGACCAGTTCCCTACTACATAGTCTCACTGAGCAGTACAGGTAGCTGTTGTAGGTGTCAGTGTTAGGTGAAAGCTCTTCTGCAAGAAGAAAAAAAAAAAAACAGCAAATCCTGGTGCTGTTTTTCTTGATGGTGGTTGACACAAATATTTTGCTTGCACAACACTGCTGCCAGCATGTCCCAATCTGCTCCAGTATGGCTATTCACTTTGATAGTCACAGCCTGATACAGAAGACCTAGCTGCATTTTGAGTTCCATTTCCCTTCTTCTTACCCACAGCTTCTGGACTCTTTTTCTTCAGCTGATAGGTAGGAGTAGCTTCTTTCAAGTTCAACTTCAAAATTTAGTAATGAGAATAAGAGTGTGTGAGGCCCACTCAGACCACACCTGAGAAACAGTGAATGAGGCACAATGGGAAGGAGAGCAAGGGATCAAGAGAAGCCGTTAGATGGGGACCAGAAGGTAGAATATTTTATTTCAAGGATAAATGAAATATTCATATTTCTATAATGTTTATATTAACTTTATTGACTACAAGTATTTTTACAAGCAATAGGACTATAGACTGAACACATCTCAGTGGAAATTAGGAGACTATTGCATGACCTGACGTTAGAGGATGAGCAAACCACCCTGTCAAGCCCATAGATTATGCAGCATTGAATATATAATACAAATGTGGACATTGCTGGTTCTGTTGTAAATACAGAGACTGAATAAGTCAAATGACAGAAACTGGACTGTAACATAATGCAGGTTACATTCATTAAAAAACCATGCAAAATGCTAGAAACAAAAAAAAAAATGGAACCAAGAACATGAAAAAATGGTCAAAATAGTAGAAAGAAAAGAAAATTATACAAGATCACAGTACACATCTGCTACTACAATTCTGTAGATATATTAATAGGAGTAGCTTTAAAAGAGTGATGCCTTTTTACACATCATTATAAAAAACACAGTCTTCCACATCTATGCCTTGTAGATGCAGCATTGCTGGAAGGGGCCAGGCCTTTTCAGATTAACAACAGAAGGTGTTGGACGTATTGGCTGTGTATCAAATAACACCCCTGCTATTATTGAATCTGTTGGGGGTGGAGACTATCTGCTCAAAATTAAGGTTTTAAGATATTCAGGGAAATATACCTTTATGTCTTTAACAAGGTTGTTCAGAGTATCTCTTTTTTCAGCTTCCCCACAGTAAACACAGATTTTGTCAACTTGCTAAAAAATATGCAGTGAAATTGACATCTTCCAGCACCTACCACCTCAAGAAGTAAATTGTACATCTTTTAATGACATTTAAATTTAAAATCTTGAAAGGAAGTTAAATCCAGAAATAAAAAAAAATATTATCTATTTTCACTCTTTTTCCCCCTTCTTTTCATTCTGTCATTTATTTTTGGTCTTTGCCAAATGTAGTTTATTGCTAATCTCCTTGGTTAGCACCAATTTCCTTCTACTCAAATATGTCCCACCCACCAGCTCCATGTACATTCCTTCTCCCTCCCACTCCTGACAAAGACAAGTGCTGACTTAGACAGCCTTGGCAAGTTGCAAATGCTGTGGATTAGTGTGTTCTGCCTTGAGTGAAATCAGGTTCTCTACCCTCTGGGGATAGCACAGCCATCAGGTTTAATTTTGTTTTCTGATATTTTAGCAGTCATGTTGGGACTCCTGCAGACTACTGAGAATGAAATACCTTTTTGACAACAGTCTTCAGCACATACCAGAAAAGGACATGTATATGATTTTATATGAGAGAAAGGAAGTCTGAGGCTATCAAACACCTAGACAATATGACTAAATCAAACATCAAAGTGACGGATCTCAAATATAACTGGATATGCACTTGATACACTTCACAGTGTTTTCTTTCATTATTTTCCATTTTGGCTACATTCTACGGGACAAATTAATTCAGTACGTTGGTCCAGAAGTGAAATTGATTTTCTTTTACCTTTCTAAAATGCAAATGTATAGCAAAGCTAAGGGAAATTAATTGTCTCACTTCAAAAACAACATCACCAAAAAAAAACAAAGGAAAAAAAGAAATTCTTACAACTTAGGGACCTATTCCTATGTCAGTTGGTTTTATAATTCCACCTACACATCTCAAATATTTGATGCAGTATAAACAAAAGTACTGCCTGTGCTTCATTTCAAAATGAGTCAGAGGAATTTTCTTTCTTTTTCACCTTCCATGAGAAAATGAGTTGCTCTTCAGGTTGTGCACAGACTGGGAAATCAGGAAAATAAAGTAAAAAAACGTCTGAGCTGCTGGAGAAAAAAAAGTTACAGTGTAAATATCTTTTTCACAACTGAATAAACAGTTTCTATTTTATCCTCTGTCTGATAAGCACTCAGGGTTTTCTGAATAAATAATAATATACCAAAACAAAAGTGCCGATATTTTGAGTAACCACTGAGAACTCTTACTTGGAAAATTGTTTGAGGTCCTTAGATAAATTTTTTTGTCTCAGAAAATCTCTGCACCCTTTCCCCTGAAATACACATTCACACAATGAGTTTCATCCTATAAGTCCACGAATTTCCTCCCCCCTCTCCCAGTCACACAACACTGTTAAAATTAACGAATAAAAAACAAACATAAGATCATTACCTGTAATGAGTGCTTTCAACACTCACTACCCCCTAGCACCTGGTGAAAACATGCAAAACAGACTGTGGCATGAAATTATATAAAAGTGACAGTACTAAGCAGTTTCTGGACTTCTGCACCTTATGATGACCAAACCATTGACTTTAACAGATTGATTTAATAGGCTTCAAATAGAAATGTACTGAAGTCAGAGACAAAGGACTCAATGACCTCAGAAGACTTTGGATCAGACTCTATAAATAAGACTACTGAACTTGAATCTGGAAAAAAAAAAAGTGCCTTTGGATATATGCACAAGGACTGAGGTTGAGGACCACATAACTACCATTCTTGGATTATCAGGTAAAAAATAATAAATAAATAAATAGATAGATAAAAAATAATCAAGGAGCCAGGTGCAAAAATCAGACATACCAATGCAATCAATCACTGTATATGAATGATCATGGCAGGACACTTCTGTGGGAAACTAACTCCTTCTTCTATGAGAAGAAAGTCTCATAGAGCTTAACAGCCACTTAAAAATATATGACACAGGTAAAAGCAAAGGTTCAGCGGCAAAACCGATTCTGTGCTGTGAAATGTAACGTCTCCTAGGAATGCAAATTCTATGAAATAATAATATATTTTTAAGTATATGTAAATTAAGAAAGAAAATTTAAAAACCAATACACATTTCCTAAGCCAAGTTCTGCTCTTCTCGTATTTCAGTTTCCATTGATTACCACAGTGGTTTGGTGGTGTAGCAACTAATGCTAGGATGCAGGTGGTCTGGGAGATCACCATTAGCTGCTGATGCCCAGCACCTGTGAGCTGTAGAGTCTTGCTTCCCTGTTAAAAGTTCCATTTCTTGAAGTGATGGGATGCACAGGCTGGACAGCAAGAGGTCCTGAGTTTGGAGGGTCAGATTTGTTGTGATATGTATTTTCCTGCTGGCAGTGATGAGGGGAGAGCTGCAATGAGGTGTTGGAGTGTCCACTGGCATAAAAATTTGATGCCCAATTAGGTTTAGAAATAGTGACAAAGAGTTGATGCCCAATTAGGTTTAGATAAAGCTCTTCTCTGTAAACCTCAATTACCTGTGATGCCTTATGACATTCAGCGTTTACAAAGTATAATTACACAATAGTGTCTGACATTTAACGTCTATGGATAATTTAAAAGACTTCTACTTCAAAAGGGTTGCTCATGAGCAACAGTAATCACTTCAATTAGCTTGGCACCATTACAATGTAACAAGACCATTTGACTGCCTATTAGAACCAGCCAAGCTCTTCAAGTGTGTTAATTTAGCACTCATTGCTAATTTTGGGGCTTTGCTGATTTGCATAGGAAAACATAACCCTGCTAGCCAGAAGGGGAGTTTCATTTCTGCAGCAACTTCTTATTCTTAGTGAGATTTTATGGTATTGTTGTTTTCAGCCAGAAACATATTTCAAACAGTGAACTATTGAGAGAAAGAGGTCTTTGTTTCATCAAGGGAGTTTTTCAGAATCTAGGTCCAAATTATTAACATAGCTTTCCAACTTTTTTTAAGATGCTCAAGACAAAATAGATTCCTAGGATTAAAAAAAAAAAAAAAAGGAAAAAGAAGAAAGATTCTCCATCACTTCCTAGGGGACTTTTCAGATATCTTCAGGTTTTCCCTGGAGCTCATTGAGTCATCTGTAAAAATTACTGGTAAACCAAGGTACTCATTATGGGAACCAGGAATAGATAGAATATTACATCACCACAGATGTTTCTTTCTTTTCAATTACTTAATATATGTTAGGATATTCTGCAGAAGCAGGAAACCTCTGCAGAGTGAAGAGTTCTCCAGAGACCAGTCATATCAGCTTAGTAATTCCCTTTAAACTACTGGGATGAATGAGAGGACCAAAGTAGAAAGAAAAGTCAGGGTTACTTGTGCCTGTACCTGAGAATAAGAAGACTAGGATGACTATTGGCAGCCTATTGACCATTGAGTTAAAGGTTCAAATCCTATAAAGCAATAGTTGCCTCCCACAAAAAAAATTTAAAAATAATAAATAAAAAATAAAGAAAAAACAAGATAAAAACAAGATATAAACAAGATCAGGTCTAGCCCTCGTGAACAGTCTCAGCACAGGTTTTGCAATGCACATAAATATAAATTGAACAACCCATTTATTAGTTGAAAGACTTCAGCAGCAGGTGGCCAGCATGTGCAACCCTGCCGTTAATTCAAGTATGTCTTGTCTGTGGCTGAAGGGGAACTTCATAATGTCATCACTATCTTCAGTTACAGTGATACTAGTTTTTTTAAATACTACTGAGGCATAATCTGAGTAAGATATAAATACAGCTTTTATGTATAACGCTTAGTATTTCTACAAAATAGGTTGTGAATAAAGCAGAATACAATAAAGCAAATCCCTACAACAAGGAAGTTTCTGACAAAAGGATAGACAAAGAAAGAAGCATCCCAGCTCATCTAAGTATAGTGGGGTTTTATTAGCTTTACCCTGATGACAGCAGTAGTACAAAACACATTTACACCACCTAAATCTCTCTGAAATCTGCTCTCCTGGAAAGTACCTGGGAATTACAGTGGACAGCAGGCTGGATATGAACCGAAAATTTGCTCTCACCACAAAATAAGACAAACCTCATAGCGACTACATTGGGAGTTTGACCAGAAGATGAAAGAGAAATATTATATTCTCTGGCATTGCTAAGGTTGCACCAGCAATATAGTGTTCAATTTTGCAACCATTTTCTCTTTATTTTAAATCTCGAAGATAAACACTGAAATTATCTAAACATTTCAGGGGTGTATCCCTGGTCTAAAACGTTTGCAAAAAATCCTAATTTTCTCATGAAAACTTCATTAATTTCTTGTTTAAGCCTAATGTATAGTATGAGAAAGTTTTCTTTATTCTTCTAACAGGAGCTACAAAGATTGTTGAAGATGCATTTGAAAGTCATTCAGTTTCCACAGGCTCCTGCGATGAAATGTTAGCTCTGACTGCTCTTGTGCAGCAGTAGACATTCCTTATAGTCAGATGGGAATCAAACTGCTAATGAGCTAAATGCTTGATAACTTGAAGATGAAGGACTGAAAGGTACTTTATATGGCTTCTTTTTAAAAACTGGGGCAAGGTCACAATTCTGACCATGTGTTAACTGGAACAAGCAATTTCCTCAGTATGACAGCATTCCTTAAAATTGCCTTGGAGTGGCCAGATAGAGAATTCAAGGACGATTTTGTGGAAGAAAAAGTTTCACGTAACATTTTCCCTTCATATAAATTTATCTGTGTTCAATCAGAGTAAAATTGAGTTGGGTGTGTTTGTAAGTTTCAAGAAGCTAATGTTTATTTCTACCATATTTTTAAAGATATCACAGAAATTTAACAAAGATTCCAAATGCACTACAGATATATAGTATATGAAATTTACCTATTATCATCATGCAGGTCAAGCGAGATTTGATTTATGCATAACATACTATTTTGACCTAAACAGTTTTGCAGCAGTACAACATGTTTGTCTTTTCCTAATATGGTAGGTACCAGTAACTATCAGGACCAGTGTTAAAACACAGTATTAACATAAGCTTTATGTAACATCACACAGTATTAATCTAGAAATTTCTTCCATATGAAGGAAATCCTCTGGTATCCCAGACCTAGAGAAATGCTTCTCCTTTGATATTTTCCCTTCGGCATCAAAGGTAAGATACGTGAGCAGAGAAAAAGGGAATATAACCAGATCTCTGCTTGTGCTCCAATGATCCCTGTGTTGACTGCCCAATAAATCCATAAATACACATGGAAAGCCAGAGCTGCTGTAAATTGCAAAAGATGCCACCCGTGATCATGTCCAGGACAGACAGTAGGAAGAGAAACAGAGTGGATGTTTCCTTCCAGTTCTCCAGTATAGAAACAAATATAGCCTGCGCAAATTACAAGGCCTATTCCGACAAGTACCGCAATACCAAGAGGATTCCAGACCAAATTTTCTCCCTGTACTTCCTTCTTTATTATTTGTAAATACTACTCTAAGACAGCAAATATAGAAAAACAAAAAAAAAGATGTAATCAGCTTTATTATATTTTTCATAGCAACAATCAAAGCAATAACTTTTTATTTCTTTAATTCCTGAAGAACAAAAGGGGAAAAATTATTATATACACAGTCAGGAAAAAAGACTGGTGCATATCTAAGTAGGAAAGAAAATACTAGCATAAAACTGATTCATCAGCAAAACTTTTATGAGAAAAGGGCATCTGACATATCTGTTCAATATTGGAAGTCTCCTTTCATTTACCCACTGTAACAACTCTCACAAACTTGCATCTTTTATAAGGGACAAGGCTCATCAGGATGGCATTTTACAAATTCCTCTACTGCCCTTCTGGCGTGTATTTCCACTTACTTCTTACAATAAACTGGCCAGTCTATGATTGCTCTTTTCAGCACAATTTTCATGGAGTCATATGCTCATTTCAAGGTCATGCTCAATTGCACTCCCCTGAGGTGATTTGTTTGGTGTAGAAGGGGCCTCTGCTTTTCTTGCAGTCCCTGTGTTCACATCACCAGAACCTCATCTCATCTACGTAGCAGCTTTCTCATTCTGCAGTAATTTCCAGCCTGACTTCTCAGAGATCTCTGTGGACTTCATGAACTTACGCCACCTCACCCCTTCCTGGCCTTCAGAAGTGGGGAACCACGACAACCAGACCGAACATCCTGTCTAATGCTGCACAATAATGCCTGAAAGAGAACTAAGAAATGAGCCTGGACCACAAAAATCTTATGCTTTGTTGAACAGAATATAAGAGGTTTTGATGAATCTCCATACACAATCAACTTTTTACTTCCAGCTCATTCCATTTGTGAAGGTGGTTCACCGTGTATTATGTTCAAAGGTTTTGTGTGTCTGTAAAAAAAGATGCCTAAAGACCAAAGGGACCAGAAGCAAAGGAAGCAAGAAAGTCAAATCACTGGACACAGACACAGTAGGAATAGTAAGTCGACCCTGAAAAAAAGCTGATGGAAAGATTTTGGTGCTCAACAACAGCTAGGAAGGTGACAACGCTGTAAGCAAAGAGGTTGGCTCCTGCTGTGCAGCTCCTACTGTACTGAGGTAAACAGAACTTTTATGTTCTTTTCAAAAATGCAGGATTGCAACAAGAGTACCTGACTCTGCCTCAAGTTTCCCCCACTAGTGTTTTTCCCAATGCCTAACATTTAGCTACCCAGAAAGCAACCATACTTCAGTGTAAATCATCACATTACTAAACATTATGGTACAAGCCAAACTTTTCTCTCACATTTTCATGGGAATGAAGATTGATATGGCAGGGGAAGACTAGTATCTTGGCTCAAATTAATCAACTTTTTCCTATTAGTCTCTACAGAAAGCCATTACTTTCTCTTTCTCTTGTGTCTCCTCACTCCTATCACTCCAGCATATATTCCTCTGAAGAGTCTCAGACTTCGGCCCCTGAGAGTCCCAGTCCTCCCCCTTAGGACTTTTCATGACTTTGACTCATCAGGAAACCTATCAGTTTCTTCTTTACTGTATTCCTCACCTAACTACCATACACTTCAACGCATCTCAGACAAGAACATAGTGATCTTCCACACTCCAGATAAGCAGATGATTATATATTATTTCTCCCATCTCAGGGAATGAGGTGGTACATGATCCCAATTTTCATTTCTTTTCTTCTATTCACCCCCTAAGTAAAGATGGTGCCACTTCCTTCTGCAGCCAGGGTGTGAAGAGTGGCTGTGGTCAAAGCCAGCACCTCAGCCTCTGACTGTCACTGAGCACTGCTCTTTCACACAACATAAGCTGATGCTATATTCATTCTTCCTGTACAGCTAGCTGCCAGACACCAAAATGTTCAAGGGGTCCTGAATCACAGTGGAAATATTTCTGCAAAAGACACAGCTATATTTCTCATGCTGAGCAGTCCTAGCCATGCCCAATGTGGAGATCAAGAGGAGAATATTAGGCAATTGGCACTGACTGATTGATTGCTGCAGGGTCACATCTAACAACTGACTGGTCTGATAACGTATGACCTTTTACATCCATAAAACCAGCACCAGGAACACTGGCAGTGAACATTGCTGTTAAACCAAATTTTCTGTCTCCGTAAATTCATCCTGCACATTCATCCTTGCCTACTGACAAGGCACGTTCTCTGTCCCGAGTCCTAACCACATGCCTGCAAAATTAGCTAAGTGCTAAACAAAACCTCTCAACCTAGTAATAGCTAGTGTTAATTTACTGACTCTCACTCTGTTAAGACTTTTTAGCATCAGGCTGGAAAGAAAAGCTGTCTTGCTCTTGCCTGCAGGGGTGTTTTGATCAGCTGAAACTGCATCTGTACTGACAAGACAGTAGTGAGCAAGTGTCAGAGCATTTTTATTCAGATCTTCACCACACCTTAGGAGTGCTTCCTACATCTCTGGGGGCTACAAGAGGGGAAAAAACAAGCCAGAAAATAAAACACAGTACCCTGACTTCTTACCCAACATTGGCAACAGCCAAACATCCAGCAGCCATGGTATACCATCAGATTAGTTAAAATTATATGAACTCCCCTCTCTCAGAAAGAAAGACCAGAACCAAAGGCTCTGTGCATGTCTCTGGAGGGGTCTGAAGGGGGCAAAGCTTTTTATGTGAGAGCCAGAAAGAAGAGAGTCAGACCACAGTCTCTGCTGCTACTTCTCTCCTAAATAAGAAATAGACAAGCAAAGGGAATTGAAGAGTATCAATTTAATAATTTAATTTAATTTAATTTAATCACCATAAGTAAGTTGTAAAATCACTTCTTCACTTCATGTTGGATGAAATATTCAATGTCTTTCCCAGCCCTCTCCTATTCTTTCAGCTGAGGAGACACAAAGCATCTTTGTCAGCAGAGGCAGCTGCTCAGGGTGCTGAGGCAGACCTGCCATCTGTCCAAGCTGATCATCTCATCCCTGATGCAGGTGAATATGCCCTTAAATAGTGGGGTAAATGAAAAACACATCCACTTACTTTACACCAAACAAACTGGAACCACATTTTAGGAGAAAAGACACAGACAGTACAGCGACAGATACAAAACTGAGGCGAAGTTCTTTACAGTCAGCAAAAAACTTAAGACTAAAGCCCCTAGCATAAATGCAAGTAATCTTTGTGACAGCCATTGTTAAAAGGACTGGAAATCAGAGAGAAACTGACTTAATACAATTGTATTAATTTACCCCAAAAAAAGAAAGCACTACCAGAGCAAATCAGTACTTCATTATATTCCTATTCTTCCCAGCGCATTCCTTACTGAGGAGAAAATTGGCACACGATGAGCTCATTTTTACTTCATAGACTTCACCCAAGACACAGTCAAATTCTTAGACCAACCACTTATCAAAGGATCCTATAATGTGTATCATTTAAACATCAACATAAGATGTCCCTCTAGTCCAGTACGTCTTACATGTGTGACACAGATAGTATGATTTATGGTTGTGTCTCACTACATACACAACTGCACAAAGCTTGGATATTCCCAGGGATTTCAGATCCCTTAATAAAAGGGCATTGCCAAAGCAGAAGTTTTAAACAGTATAAATATGTTACCTATTTCAATATTTTTTTTCCTAAAGATACACAGAGTGGTTAAGAACATAACTGCACTGTATGACCTACCATATGATTACTTTAAAATTTCAAAAAATCTCACACAAGGAGCAGTTGAACTTCTTTACTTGTAATAAAACTGTTCCTCATTGTGAACATCTAATATATAATCACAACTTGGATCCATTCCTGCTCTCATGCCAGGAGATTTACATTTCATGGGTCAATGCTTTTTATCATATAACAATGGCAATGAATCATAAAAATCTAATTTTACCTAACAGCCAAGAAATATTTTTAGTAGCATAGAGCCATATTTAAAATGATACTATTTGTAAAGTTTCTCTTAGGCTAGTCATTTCTGAGGCAGGTCTGTTTCTGAGACTCCCTTTTCTCACCCTCCTATCAACAAGAATCAGCTTTCTTGTCCCATGCTCAGCATCTCTAAAAATCTGTGATCATGTTTTGGCAAAAATTAGGTTAGTGTTTTAACCCTCAGTGATGTTTGTCTACATTGGACAGCTGGTGATCCTGTTTAAAAAATGCACAAATATCAAACGTCTCATGCTCAACTAATTAGATGACAATTGAATTTCTGTGTTGATAAGTGTAAGATGGAAACCTATAATGAAAAACCCTTCCTATATACATATATATACATATATATACATATAGAGTGATGAACTCCAAGTTCACTCTGAAAAAGAAAGGCATTCCTTAAAATGCCAAGTTTCCTTAAAATGCCAATTCAAGAGTAAGAATCAAAAATCCTGAAAATCAGGTCAGTGACAAGTTCCTGGCATCCAACTAAATGGCAAGAATTTTAATACTTTGCTTTCAGGAAGCAAACAAGACCTCATAGACTTACAGAATGGGTTGGGTTGGAAGGGACATTAAAGATCTTCTAGTTCCAACTCCCTGACACGAGCAGGGACACCTCCCACTAGACCATATTGCTAAAAGCCCCATCCAACCTGGCCTTGAATGCTTCCAGGAAGGGGGCAGCCACAACTTCTCTGGGCAACTTGTGCCAGGGTCTCACCATCCTCATGGGGAAGAATTTCTTCCTAATACCCGATCTAAATCTACCCTCTTTCAGTTTGAAATCACTCCCCCTTGTGCTATTGCTACATGCCCTTATAAAAAGTCTCTCTCCAACTTTCTGGTAGGCCCCTTTCAGGTACTGGAAGGCCTAAGATCTCCTTGGAGCTTTCTCTTTTCCAGGCTGAACACCCGCAACTCTCTCAGCCTGTCTTCACAGGAGAGGTGTTCCAGCCTTCTGATCATCTTCGTGGCCCTCCTTTGGACTCCAACAGCTCCATGTCTTTCTTATGTTGGGCACGCCAGAACTGGACATGGTACTCCAGGTGGGGTCTCATGAGAGTGAAGTAGAGGGGGAGAATCACCTCCCTCGACCAGTTGGCCACACTTCTTTTGATACAGCCCAGGAAACTGTTGGCTTTCTGGGCTGCGAGGGCACATTGCTGGCTAATGCTGAGCTTTTCATCAGCCAACACCCCAAGCTCTTCTCCTCAGGGCTGTTCTCAACCCATTTTCTGCCAGCCTGTATTTGTGTTTGGGATTACCCCGACGTACGTGCAGGACTGTGGCCCAATTGCAATGCTCCCACGCAAAGGCAGAGTCCTGATTCACCCAGAGCCTGTGTTGTCCAGCTGGGTTAGAACACACAGTCCAAATAATGTGTTATCCTGCTCCCGAATCTTAGCAGTATAAAAGTAATGTATGTCCTACTCTAGTTTCCTGAGATCAGAACTGGGAAGTTCTCACATTAATAATTATTCTGAAATACGCATTATCACTAGTTTTTTCAGTTCTGGATATTCTCATTAGCTATCATTGTCCTACCCTTTTTGTGACGCATGTTTTCAACATCATTTTTATAGCAAAGAGTTTGCAGTTTTAATTAACATGGCATTAAAGGCATTTCTTTCCCTTTGTTCTAAGCTCACGGTAAAATTCAGCTGTAATGAGACAACTCCCAATCTGCATTTCCTAAAACACTGGGTTTTGTCTCCATTTCTAAATATATAATTCTAGAATCAGCCTCAGACATGTGAATTTCAAATCCAATACATTCAGTCACTGTAGTTAAGAGGTTAATAGGAATTTATTTGTCCTCTTTCTGTTGTTACCACTCAGGCTTTGTTACAAGAAAGGTCAATGAACTTAAGATAGTTATTTTTCCCATGGATTTTGTTCCCATTCTTTCCTTCCCACATCCTCATCCAGGCCAAAAATTAAGAGCGAAATTTTCAAGTCAATCAATTGCAGAATAGCTTATGACAGGAGAGGTACTATTTGGCTGTGTAGGCAAGACATTATTTATCCCACTAAAGAGCTTTCCTGATTTATGCAAGGCACCACAGAACAGGAGAAGCCAGCTGCAGAAAAGGGTCACAGTATTCCCTAATTCATGTCCCAACTAACAGCCAGAGCTCTGCCTTCATTTATGCATACAATATCTCCAGCGGACTTCCTGTGCCCATGAGGCAGAAGCCTGTTAGGCTGGTAGTAGTTTTACTACTTTCTTGGCAGCAGTCCTAGTCCTCTTGTTGTATTCATTGATTAAATGTATTTTGGGCAAGAGAGTAGGAGGAAATAAAATCATGAGGATTTTTCTTCCTCCTTCATGTTTTATCCCACCATTTTCACATGTTAATTCTGGTCTCTAAACCAAGCATTACAAAGTCTTATCATTTTGTTTAATCATGCCTGGATGTTTATAGCCAGGGAGTCCTTGACAAGCCAGTTACAGAGCCTCTCATGTCTGTCTGTCAGTGAAGAAAAATTTCACTTGCCTGGCATAGGTTATTATTATTTTAAATATGGCATTACATACCTTATACAGGCAGAGATTCTGCCCTGCTTTGCCTCAACTAGAGCTGAAATTTCTTCAAGAAACTCTGTGTGTGTACATACATACATATAATACATATGTAGCATACACACATACAAACAACAAGAGAACTGAGACAATAGCCCTGAAACTTTTAAAGGCAACTAGCCACCAAAAGCACCAACCTCCTGTTAAAAGCAGAGAGTAAAATACAGGTGCAGAGTAATCTGGGTGAGTGAAGAAGAGCATGGTAAAAAAACCCAGAGGACCAGCCCAAGAGTCACAGCAGGATGCCCCAATCTGCCCCAAACACCCCAGCAAACACATTGTGCTGCTTTAAATGACCTCCAAGCTGAGAGGCAGGAGGTGGCTTCCCAAGCACTGCAGCAAGCAGTATTACCAGCTCTGTTGCACAGACACAAAATAAACATGCATGTTCTCCAACCCACTCCACGTGAGTAAACCTGCCACCTGTCAGCTCGAATCCTGGCAGGCAGAAAGTAGCAGCTAGGGCAGCCGGCAGTACACACTGTCTGACAGCACCCTCTCCAGAGGCATGATATTATTACAGCGCACACCTCTCCCTCCATACACTGAATTAACTTGTTCTGACTGTGTGACAGCTCTCACGACTGCCTGCGCAGATGCAAGAAGCCAGGGTCAGATGCTGCTGCATGCATGGCCTGTCACCAGCCACACCACTAAAACCAGACAAAACCTTGTCAAGGGAGATAAACCCCTCCAGAGGCAGAGGTAAGCGACTCAACTCATGGCACAGCTTGTGAGGTTTTGTTCAGCTCAAGGACAGTATCCTCTGACAGGAGAGCTGGATGTACGCGGAAAGGCACGCACAGGTGCTCACACACACGCGCACATGCATACACACACACACAGAAGTGCAAAGGCAGACAGGCTCAGCTGCAGGAGCTAAGGCAGGGAAGCTGGCAGGGACTCAACTCACTATCAGCAGTGTCATAATAAAAGGGGCAAAGAAAATAAATTTCCAATTCTATCCACAAATCTACATGAGAAGGAAAAAAAAAAAATAGGGAAGAAAGAAAGTGGATGGGGAAAGCATGTCCAAAGAATGTCCTCCCACTTTGAGGTTGTGTTCTGGATGTGCCCAGACATGAAGCCAGTGAGCAGGGCAAGTGAGTTTCCAAAGGAAAATGCCCTATTGAATTTATCAGTCAGCACCTGCTGCAGCAGACACACCTGCTTCATGGCACACCTGGCACAGCCAGTCAAACCTAGCAGAAAAACTGCTTAATATTAAATTTTCTATTCTTCACCTTCAATCATGAGCCTACATCCTAAACATGAAGCTCACAGGCAATTGCGCTCTGACAGTACTTACAAAGAAAGCTCCTGCAAAAGTACTACCTGCCCTGGATCTTAACTGTGCTCCAAGGGGTAGAGAGTGGTATGGCTAAAAACAAACACCATTTGTTGCCACCTTTTTATTTGAATTATAGAAAGTTTCCACTCTATTCACTCTCTACACTAAAATACCACGGAAATTAGTTTACTCCCTGTATTATTTGCCACTAAAGTACTATATGATGGAGTGATACAGGTTTTTTTTTCTACTCAAACAAAAACATTCAGCTTGCCAAGTATGTTTGACCAGGATGTATTGAAAGCACTTGCTGGAAATAATGTACACATTGGAAGGCATATTCCATCCCGATATGGTCTGGCTGCTTCACATCACTTCCAGGACACAAAGAAGCTTTCCCACAGGTTAAACACCTATATAAAAAGAAGTTACAGCTGTTATATATTACCAGTAGAGTACAAAACAGCTGGAATATGCTGCTTTAGCCCACTGACTTTGTTGACATAGGGAAAAGAGAGGATAAGTTTAAGACAGGAAGCATGATATTTTACCAAAAAAAAAACAGTTTTAATGAGTACTGCAAGCAAATTTTAACCATGGAAAGGGTTTTAACACCATCCAGAGTAAATTAAATGTTATTTTACATCTTCATCCCAACTTTAGTAAAAAAATCGTTTAAATGGACACTGATGAACATGTGTTAAAAAAGCAGAATTTAATGCAATATGTCTGTATCAGGAAAAGCATATCCCTCAGATACGATTATAAGACAGGATTTCTGTATCTTTAGACCCGGGCCAGCAGTGACTAAATGTTATCCTTTTTCTTTATAGCTCCTGTATCAAAACAATTAATATTCTCTATTAAAAAAAATAATAATAATAAAAAAATTGTTTGAATTGGCATGCATTCTAGACTTTTTGGGGAAGAATTCAAAGTCTCAGCATATTCCTGACCATGACTCCCACCCTAGAAACTACCATCTTACCTCTATTCATTCTATTCATTCACAAGAAGCCCTTGATTTTCCAAGAAAAGTCTGATGTGCAGTGAGTCAGGAGCTCCGAAAGTGAATGCTCCTGGTAGTATTACTTTTTTTTACTTGTTTTACTAGGCATCTTGTTCCATAGGTCTAATGAATTGTCATCATTGTCAACATTTTTGAGTCATCTCTCATTCATCATACCTATTCAACAGAAAAAGCACAATTTTCCATTGACCCCCTCAATTTTGATAATTTGCAGCTTCTTCTGGATACAATATTTATTTTTATTTGCAGGGTAAAAATAAACAAGGTTATGTCTAGTCCTTAGGATCACGTAATGAAAACTATTAAATGCCGTGGAATGTATGCGTATCTGGCTGAGAACAGATTTTGACCAAAACCAACACACCAACTTTTTCTGTCAGTGCATCAATTTGAAATAATCAGGATACTCCTGATATTTATTTAGCACTAGGGTGGTACAGTGTGACTGATCTATAGGAGAGGTTTAACATATCATGTTTCATACAAACCAGCTTGCTCTCCAAGACATCTACCTTTTCATCTCTGCTAGCCAGCAGTTGAGAACTGCTCTCTACTACACTTCAGATTCAGAAATAACTTCTAATTTTTACCCTCCCTGTCACTGAGCAGTGATCAATCTTCTTTTAACTGTCTGCAATCAATAAAAGTATTAATTATTGTACAGCCTTAATACATAATGACAATAGTATGATAGAACTTGATCAGTATCTCCTGTTTACCATGGTTTGCACATGGAATTATACCTCTTGCTTTTTCGTGTTTGCAACTTTAAACATTACTGTTGACTGAAGCAATTTAAAACTGCAGTAGCAATACCACAGTGCATCACGCTGTCTGTGAGCTGAAGTATTAAGTTAGCCACCTAACAGAGTGTTGTGAGCAACTGATAATGACAGTCCAGTGCATTTGAAGACATCAGGTTCTTATCAAGTCCTTATTCCTAACTCCAAAGAAGCTGAAACACAAATACATTGAACAAGGAGAACTAGCCACTTCAAAAAACATTCTTGAAAAATAATGTGCCACTGTTGGATGTCAATGGAAAGAATAATTTTACTAAGGTTCTCCACTTTTGCCTGGGGTCTGGTGCATTTCTCCTAGAACATGACAGAACCATTCAGCCTGAGGAATGTAAAACCCAGGGCCATAAAGATGATTAGAGGGCTGGAGCACCTCTCCTGTGAAGACAGGCTGAGAGAGTTGGGGTTGTTCAGCCTGGAAAAGAGAAAGCTCCAAGGAGATCTTAGGCCTTCCAGTACCTGAAGGGGCTACAGGAAAGTTGGAGAGGGACTTTTTTTCTAGGCAATGTAGTGGCAGGACAAGGGAAAGTGGTTTCAAACTGAAAAAGGGTAGATGTAGATTGGATATTAGGAAGAAATTCTTTCCTGTGAGAGTGGTGAGACCCTGGCACAAGTTGCCCAGAGAAGTTGTGGCTGCCCCCTCCCTGGCAGTGTTCAAGGCCAGGTTGGATGGGGCTTTGAGCAACCTGGTCTGGTGGGAGATGTCCCTGTCCATGGCAGGGGGGTTGGAAATGGATGATCTTTAATGTCCCTTCCAACCCAAACCATTCTATGATTATATGATTTCCATTTCATTGTACTGGCTCTAGCTGGGATGGAGTTCCTTTTCTTCAGAGCAGACAGTAAAGTGCAGTGTTTTGGATTTGAGCCAAAAACAGTCCCGATAACACAGCAGTGTTTTGGCTGGCGGTGAACGATGCCTGCACAGTGCCGAGGCTTTCTCTGTTTCTTACACTGCCTGTCCCCCAAGGTGAGAAGCTGAAAGTAGGCAAGAGGCTGGGAGGCGACACAGCTGGGACAGCTGACCCCAGCTGGACAAAGAGATTTCCCATGCCTTGTGACATCGTGCTCAGCAGTAAAAACTAAAGGACAGAAGGAGGAAGGGGAGCATATTCGGGGTTATGGTGTTTGTCTTCACAAGTCAGTGTTAGGCGTGCTGAGGCCCTGCCTTCCAGGGAATGGCTGGACATCCACCTGCCCGTGGGAAGCAGTGAATTAATTCCTTGCTTTGCTTTGCCTGCAAGTGCAGCTTTTGCTTCACCTGTTAAACTGTCTGTGTCGTCCTCCATGAGCCTTCTTGCCTTCCTTGGATTTTGTCCCCACCCTGCAGGAGAGGGGAGTGAGGGAGCAGCTGTGACGTGCTTGACTGCTGGCCACAGTCGACCCACCACACATATGTACTGTTTCTTTTCAGTAGAGATTCCTAATAACTGAAGAAATCAGCTAGAACAAATCTAAGATAATCATTACAGTTTCAGTATATTATTTTACATCTCTCTTAACCCCCATTTTTATGTAGTGGAACTGTGAACACATATCTCTTGCTCACAGACAAAAACATTTCTTGCAGACTACTTACTTAATTGGACCTCCTTTTTTTAATACTTTTTAATTGTTGCTAAGAAAATTCATTAATAAGACCAATTAAGCTCTTGGCACTGGACATAGGAAAAGGAAAGGCTAGGCAAATTTTCCTACATTTCACATGAATAGCTCACATGAAATATGAAGAATGTACTAGGGCTAATTATTTAGTTTATCTGAATTTATAGCATGAGGGAAGGCATCTCACACATCCTATAGGAGAAACTTACCAGAAACATTGCTAGTCTGCTTATGTGTCCACATGGTCCACAGCCTTTGCATTGTTCCTCTGAACATGTTTTGTAGCACAGCTTCCATATCCAATCATGTTCATTTTGCAAACAAATTTGACCTAAAATTGCTTTCTTTGTTACTGTCAGATTCACCTCATCCAGGTAATATATTTAACCACAATTTAACTTCTAGGACTGTAAGCAATAGAACACAGGTGTTTTAAATGGGATTTGAGGAGTTACTCCCAACCTATGCAAGTAGGGGCATCTCCACATGAACAGTTACTGCACAGCAAGGGTGAGCTTCTGTGTCTCAGCTGCTCAGCAGGGATCTCTCCGTGATAGATTTGAAGAGGGCAGAATGGCACTTTATGCAGAATAAAGATCCTCTTCTTGCTGTTATGGGCAGTTGACTAAGGATTTAGCCAGCAAAAGTCCTAAAGCTGCTAAAAGAGGGCAAATAAGATTAGTAGTTGCTGTACCTGCTCTGCTATTGGCATCTTCCCACATAACAAACCTCTGGGCTATCTTACCCTATTAACTTTTTAGTCATTCAAATCTTCTGATCTGAGAGGATGCTTCCCAGATGTCCTACTGAGAAACTTCACAAGATTTCCAGTACTCTGGTTTCACTAGGTGTTTAATTTCATTTGAGAGAGGACATTCTCACCTAGGGTTAATTGTCAATATAATCTCACAGAACCTTAACCTGAAAACTGCTGACAGAGTGCCCACAGCTGTGGTATCTTAACCATCATTCTTTTTCAGCATATTTACAGTATGAACATATTCTATGGTAATATATAACTGCGTTGCAATCTGCATTAATCTAATCAATAAGACTGTAATTCATATTCAAGTTCATTTTGTAATTGCACTTGGCAACATATAGTTTTATGCTCATATACTATATAACAATTAGAAAACATATAAAAATAATACTTTTGACATGTTACTCATAGGTAAAGACTCCTAAACATCTATGTATCATTTAATTATGTTATAAGCTTAAATATTTCAGGGTTCCCAGCAGGACACCTGAATCCGAAAAGTGGCTGTAATTTAATTATACCTATTGATGAAATTCTCTAGACTTCTACCAGCCTGGAGTTTTATGGTGAACTTCTGAATCTTAAAACTCCCACATCGGAATCTTCAGAATCTGGTCTTGATTAAACTCTTTTCAGTAAATGAGGCTGAGATAAGCCATGCAAAATTTAGGTCATTAAAGACAGGAAGAGTCTTGCGAAAGAAAGTAATTGTTACACCATTAAATGCTTGCATAAAGAATTCCTAGCATGAATTATGTAAATCAACTTTTTAGATAACCGGTTATAGGAAAAGACCACAGTGTCCAAGTAAACTTAGTATTTGGTGGCACCCTAGTTATTTGAGGCTCAATAAGTACCAATAAAATCTTAATATAAGAAAATAAATTGTTAAACAATTCCAGTGTCTTTTATGTTTGTGAAATCAGATCTTTTCTGTCTTCCAAAAAGAAGAAGAAAATATAACAATAATGCACACACACACAGACATACATCTCCTACTTCAGAACAGAGATACATGCCACTATTGCCTTCATACCTGTACAGGGTATTCAATTTTCTTCCACTTTGAGATACAAGATAGGAAAAAGCTGCGTAACAAGTGTCAGTACATCTCTTACAAAAAGAAGATAGGGGAGTTCTGCTCTTTTTCATAGTAATAGACCACGTATTTCCAGAACCTTACAATGCTTATGTTATTTCAAAGCTGTATATCACAGACAGAGGCAAAGTTCACCTTTCTCCTGTGTTTACACTCTTATACATATGCAATTCATAAAATATTTACATGTGTTTCCTCTCTTTTTGTTTTGGAGAGCAAAGTAAAGATATATGTGAGGCAGGGTAATTATTTAACTTTCATCATCTTGTTGGTAGGTTAGGCGACTCTCTCATAACATCCTGATTATGTCTGCAATTTTCTGATACCAATGTTACTTCCACCACCTTCACCACCTTCCCACTGATTCTTTTCTCGTATTCTTCTGTTTCTGTCTCTATCTCTCATTTGCTTTTTGCTAGCTACTAACCATTTCCTGTTTCATACTGGCTGAGAAAGCTCTCTCAAATCCCAAGTGCAAATCAATAAGTTATAGTGATTTATAAAAGTAAGACTGTCATCATTACTGTTCAATTATCGCTGGGTCTGTGGAAAGATTCTTCAAGAGCTGGAGGTTTTTCACTAATATTTATAATCTGCAATGAACAGTGCTAATGAATGAGTGGGTGTACATTAGGCTGAAATGCAGTGGTATTTGATTTATACAAAGTCCAGGTCTGATTGTTAATGTTAAATCCATTAAAGTGTCTGTTAGAACTGCCTTAATGTACTTCCCTGCATACAATAGAGCTTAAACATTCCCACTTACTTAGCTTTTCATTATTGGTTGAATATTGGTCTTTATTACATCATCCTAGGATAAACTGGCCTTGGGATATTTTGTCAAATGACACTTTATTAAAGCTTCACTTGTCAGAAGCCAATATCTTCAAAATTATCAGCATGTTTGGTAAAAAATAACCAGCTGATGATAAAAATGTCAGAAGAAATTAAAAATATTCAACCCTAGTTCATAAAACCAAGATGTTCAAGGAAGAAATCCACATTTCATCTCGGGGGAAAGAAATTCACAAACAGTTTTCATTTGGAAGAATAAAAGATATTATGTTTACCTAAGCTGTCACCTTCAGAGTGCCTCCAAGGGGGAAATTCTTTTCTCTGGCTCAAAATGGCATTCCCCTGAAAAAAGTCATTAGACAAAAGTGTAAAAAGGAAAAACAGAGTAAGGAGAACATGCAGGAGATCGTCAACTTCCAGCTCAGGTCAGGCATTTCACAGCAATTCTGCAAAGGCCATTGAGTATTAAATACACGGGCTGACTACAACATTTCTTCTCATCTACAAGAGTTTTCCATTCACATTACATACAAACTCAGCCCAGCACTGCCAATTCAGCCTGGGCTGTATTTCTAATGCTGCCTCCATGCAATACTTCTTTGTTTCCTACCTGAATGTTTCTACACATGAATGTCTCCCACAGCATCCTCGTAGATAAGCTGATAAAGTATGGGTTTGGTGATCAGGTAGTGAGGTGGATCAAGAACTGGTTAAAGGGAAGAAGTCAGAGAGTTGTAGTCAATGGGACAGAATCTAGTTGGAGGTCAGTAACTAGTGGAGTCCCTCAGGGGTCGGTACTGGGACCGGTGTTGTTCAATATCTTCATCAACGACCTGGATGAGGGTACAGAATGTATCCTCAGCAAGTTTGCTGATGACACTAAACTGGGAGGAGTGGCTGACACACCAGAAGGTTGTGCTGCCATTCAGCGAGACCTTGATAGGCTGGAGAGTTGGGCGGGGAGAAACTTAATGAAATTCAACAAGGGCAAGTGCAGAGTTTTGCATCTGGGGAAGAACAACCCCATGCACCAGTACAGGCTGGGGGCTGACCTGCTGGAGGGCAGTGTAGGAGAAAGGGACCTGGGGGTCCTGGTGGACAGGAGGA
>VZRW01004576.1:101815-116958 GCA_013398125.1 Aegotheles bennettii | reverse complement strand
CTCTTTAGCTTGGAGAAAAGGAGACTGAGAGGTGACCTCATCCATGTTTACAAATGTGTAAAGGGTGAAGGTCAGGATGATGGAGCCAAGCTTTTTACAGTAATGACCAATGATAGGACAAGGGGCAATGGATGCAAACTGGAGCATAGGAGGTTCCATGTGAATATAAGGAGAAACTTTTTCACTGTTAGAGTGACAGAGCACTGGAACAGGCTGCCCAGAGAGGTTGTGGAGTCTCCTTCTCTGGAGACATTCAAAACCCGCCTGGATGCATTCCTGTGTGATGTACTCTAGGTGACCCTGCTCTGGCAGGGGGGTTGGACTAGATGATCTTTCGAGGTCCCTTCCAACCCCTAGAATTCTGTGATTCTGTGGTTCTGTGATTACTGACTAGAATCAGAGAGGGTTACTTTGTCACTATTTAGCTATTATTTTGAATCCCTTTTGCTGAAGGAGTAAGCCAAAATCCGAGCCTTGTAGTCTTGATTTTATCTTAAGAGGAGTGATTGATAATTTGATAGAATGCAGCTCATTTACAAGTAAAAAGTCCTCCTTTTCTGGTACAAGAGACAATAAACAATGTAGCTTCTTTCCTCACATTCCCATGGTACTTCTAGCCAAATAGTTAACTCCCAAAATTTCTCTCAAGCCTGCAGCCCCATCATTGCTTGTCTACTGAAGCATCCTTGGGCTCTGATGTGCTAGCCCTCTCCTCTCACCCTTGCATTTTCTTGCCTAAACTGATATTCAAGAGAGCTTATCCATCCAAATACCACATACAGATAGTTTTATATAGGCTTTTGTTTGTGTACGAATACATTAGTAGCTGCCTGTCACACACATTAAATGAAAACAGCTGAATTTAGCAATATCAGTACTGCCACTGCTGTGCAGCATATGTTAGAGTCAGATTCAGAGTTGTGACTTTCCAACAATAAAAAATCATTAGGAGCACACCTTTATCAGCTCTCTCAGAGTTTATACTCACTAAGGGTATTATAGAAAACCCACAAGATATATAGAACTATATAGATATAAGGTGCAAATCTCTGAAAGCAGGGTTTGGCTTGAGAGTCTCACACACTTGAACAACCTCGGCCAAACATCAAAGGGCAGCTCCTGTATCTCAGAAAGGACAACTGTCACAGCTGCCCACACAAAAGACTGCAAGCCACAGTGCTTTCTAGCCTGCTTAACTCTCTTGAGAATTTGTTTCATTGTTCTACACTCTAAGCTCTGCCCAGTAATACAGTGTAGATCCAAGTATATAAATTGCTGTAAATTATTCCAACATATTTGCAGATTTTCAAAAGTTCCTACAACATACATTCCCTTTTGTTACATCAGTTATATAGTAATTTAAGTAATCGCGGAGATTATATTTTTTTGTATTAGGTTTTCAAAAGTTTCCTTGTTTTGTATTCTTACATTCTCATCTCTGTGGAGTCTAAGAACTGAACTCATTTTTTCACAAACAGTCCTGCCAGCAGAGGCAGCCTGTTTTATTTCCCTATGTCACTATAGACTTGGGCAACTTGGAAATGTGTGAGTTTGCACTGGTAAAAACCCTTGGATAGATTTGAGCCTAGGTCTTCCTAACATTAATGGAAGTTTCCTTTAAATTAACACACGAAAGCTGACTGGGATAGAAAGGACCGTGAAATTACTTTTTTCTTGCTATACAGAGATCTTCCATCTTTTCAGTATGTTTATTTCCCTAGGTCTTACAAAATATGGTCTTTTTCAGGGAGGTCATCCACTCTCCCAAGATGGAACAGACTTTTCTGGCTCCCAGAACTTGCAGGAAAAAAAATTTTCTAGTTATAGAATGATAGAATCATAGAATCATGAATGTTGGATGACACATTCAAGATCATCCAGTCCAACTGCCTATCTACATTACCACTAAACCATATCACCCAGCACCACAACCAGATGCATCTTGAACACCTCCAGGGACGGTGACTCCACCACCACCCTGGGCAACCTATTCCACCACCTAATCACCCTTAGAGTGAAGAAATATTTCCTAATGTCCAATATGGATCTCCCCTGCTGCAATTTAAGTGATACAGGCTGGCTACAGAAAAGGCTACTTGCAGGTGAATGTAGGTTCCTCATAGTACCATGGATCCTGCTGCAATTTGTCTCCCAGATAGGACTCCAAATTGTGCAAAATGTTGCAGTGTCTGCTTAGTGGCAATTTAGCAACTAGACAGCACTGATAAGAAGTCAATGTAGATCTCTGAAGATTGGTTCTGGTCACACCAAGGGTACATGTTAGATTCTGTAAATGTCAGAAAGTCCCATTGAAACATCACACTCTTAAATAATAGCCCTAGAATCCACTGATGTATTTTTCTTTTGACTCACTTCTTTGATAGAGGTTACAGAAATATTTATCACATAAACTAAATAATACAGGTGGCTAACAGAATATGCACAAAAATATGCAAACACCTTGCAGTATTTTCTTTTTGGTTGCTTTTAATTTTATCTTCGCATTTTCTGATTTTGAGACAAAACATCAAGAATAAAATACATAAAAATAAAAATAAAAAAGTACTTAATCTCTTACTATGTTCCAGAACAGGTAATAATTGATTACTTTTTTGTTGTTTTGGTTGTTACCAGGAATGAAATTTTCTGAACTCATTACAGTTAGGAGAGTAGAGAGAAGGGATATATAATGTCCATGTTACAAAAAAACCACAGTAGAATCTGACATCCTTAAAGACAGTTTTAGCAGGCGAACAAAAACAGAATGGACTTCTGGGAACAAAACCACTTTCTCCCTGTTAGGTTCTGATGGCTGATTTCCTGCCTCTTGCTGTTCAGTAGTTAGCAAAGAAATTTCACAGAAAAGATGCCAGGGAATTTTGATGTTTCTGAGGCATATTTGTGCCCTGCTGACCCTACCCCAAAAGCCAGATCAACCTTAGAGTAATTAAGCAGCCACCACAGCCTGCCTACACTTCCTAAATTATTTGGCAGTGGGTGTATGCCTAGGAAATGCTCCCATAATCAGAGCCTAAGATTTTAAAGTTTCCACCATCCCATACTAATTCCCAATACTAAGATTATTACTTTGCCCATTGTAAAATAGAGGTGTCTGTATAAATCCTCTTTCAGACAAATCAGTAGCCAGTGCCCTGTATGAGAAATATCAGGTATGTCTTGTTCCAAGACCCGTGATAACACTTCCTAAACAAATTATACCCTTATGAAATTATTTTCTTCTTATTATTAACAATAATCCAGATCTGTTTGCAGTAATATGAATGGAGAAAAGCCAAAGCACGGACAATAAGACTAAATCTGAGCTAAAGCAAGATATAAAGCCTGAACTATTCTCTCACCCTCATAGAAGATTCTTCTAAGAGAATGCCAAGGTTCATTAATTAGGCAGTGGAGGAAACTTGCCATGACAAGTTACTTTGCCCACAATTAACTTACACGGGGAACAGTGTTTGGCTTTGGCTGTGCTAATTTGCAGTTATCAATCTGCTGCTCCCACCTAGTGTGCCTCTGGAAGTGTCAGGAGCATAAACATACTGATGTTTCTGCATCTAGGAGGTATTTAAAAAAGATAAGTAGCTTTTTGTTCGATATGCACTCTCTTACCTGAACACATATTTGCCCTCTTATGGTTTGATCTGGTTTCCAATGAAAAGAACAGTTTTTGCATCTTTCATAGTGGTAGGCAGACCAGAATTTTAATTTTCTTTCTGTGGTAAAGAAAATGCTTGGGACTAGGGAGAAACAGGGATACCTCCTACTTTTGTGTGTCCTATAACTCTCACTATAATAAATCACCACCATTTGTGTTCCCCCATGGTAAAATCTTGCATAGCAAAGCAGGTTTCTTCGCTTGGTGCCACTGTGCACCTTAAAGGTCTGAACACAACCCAGAGGTAAGGACATGATTGAAAGAGTACTGCAGATACGAAAAAATAGGCCAGGAAATTCTCCCATTAGAAGGTATGATACCTTCTGGAAGCCGAGATTTCAGTGATAAATATGTTTATTTTAGTTGAATAACTATTTATAATTTGTCGTTTTGGAAACAAGAAGGAATGTTTAATTTGCATGAAAGTTGCACTTCTGGGTCTGGGAAGGAAAAAAATTGGTGATTCATTTATTAAAGAACAAAATCAAACTCAGAGGAAAAACTAGACTTAGAGAAATAAATGAGCCGTGACAGTACATAGGATTTATCATGCTTAAAAAGAAGCACGTCTTCTTGAAAAAAAAACAGTAATATCCTTCTCCTAGTCATGTATTTCTATTTTGCAGCATGCTTTAAAGACAAAAAAAGGAGCCCTCAAACATAATCCTTTCTCAACATATACCACAATGTGATAGAAGTTTAGAAATCAAGTCCTGATGGAGGGAACAGCTGGCAAAGAGTAACTGTTTAATGGGGAAGGCTGTTCTACAGAGACTTCTCAGGAAAGAAGAGCAGGACTTGACCAAACATTTCCTACTATGCACTTGCCAGTAAATCAGTGATTTCCTGAAAGGCTGAATTTCTTTTGCTGAGTTCAATCCCATAGGTCCAACAGCTTTCAAGGAAAATTCAATCCTAAACATACAAAGGGACAAACTTCGTCCTGTAGTCTGTGAATGGTCCCATTAAATCAATGGAACCAATAAAAGTATGCAAAGATATACATCATTAAGTCTCATACCAGTGCCTTGTGTAGTATTATTTTCATCATATGCCTTAAGTTTTACGGGTATTAGCCATATAATTTTATAAGAAAAACAGGTAGTTCATCACCAAAAGCCATTTCTGGTTATATACACAGTCATTTTGCTTCCACTGGTGTTTTATCAATATTGTACAACTGTCCTTATTCACTGCTTCAATAATTTAGTGTGTTGTCCATTAGATTAGGAAAATATTCATTAAAATTTTCTACAAGTATTATACCCAAGTGTGAAAAATAGATCTGAATTTACATTCCCTTTGTGTTTGTTTCTTGCATATCACCTAATAGATATAGCTTTATTCTCCATTACATTTTATCCTGGTTTAACTTGCTAATTTAATTAGTTAATGTAATACCTGTTAGTATGTGTATAATGTTAAACATTCATTTTTCCCCAGAGATACAGAATTAGTTTGGACAAGATTCACTGAAACAGTAAGTCCCTAGGGACATATAGAACAATTCCTGCCAAAACATACAGATTTCTAGTTCCTGTTAGGTCCCTAAATGCCAATGGTTTCAGTTAAAGTTGGCCATTTAAACATTTTTATGGCTTGGGGTCACATCGACAGCAAGAACATGCAAACTTTCACTACCACCAGTTAAGCTGTCTTAGCCCACTGCCTGGCAGACCTGTCCCTATAAATGCTTTTAATACATGATAAAATAAACTTTGTACACATGCATACTTGCTGCTTACACACAAAGAATTTTGTGTGTGGTTATATATATATGTGCATGCATGTGTGTACAGATATATGTGTAGACAGAAGTGTTTAAATATGTATTGATGTGCCTACCATATGTTCTTACCTTTCCTAATCTTGGCCTATGATATTCAGTATGCATATGAGACACAGGACTGTCATGAACAGATGAAAGTAAGGTTTAATTTTTAAAAAGTTTCATCTGTGATTAATATTGCATCCAAAATGATAGAAGTTTGAATGGTTCATCTATCTAGTGAAGTTATTGGTAGGACCATTCACAGAGCAACATATTTCAAGAAAATAATGCAGAGAACTTGCACTGAGCTGACTCCAAACTTGCAGAGAAAGCCCTGCACCCAGAACTATATCATCTTCCCAGCTGTATCACCATTTTTCACAGTATGCTATGAGATATTGCAGGTGCTTTGAATATGTCCTGCGTTAACCAACAAAAAAGAAAACAGATGTCATTAACTTCCAGCTGACCATGAATCTGAAGCAAAGTGTTGAAACCATAAGGTGCTTCTGGATGTCTGTAGTATATGACAGAGCAGTTTGACAGGCAACCCCTACAACTGTCAGGCTCCCAAAGCAACAAAGTAGAAAATAAAAGTACTCCCAAACACGTTTAAAATGATTCATCTCACTGTTTCACTTTGAAACGAGCAACAAAAATGGAAGCATTCCTATTCCCTATTGAAAGTAATCGGTTTTATATCCTTCAGTATTTACATAGAGAGAGCTGTTTATTTAGAATCCTTGGTGATAAGGACATGGCAAGCTCATAACTTATTATATATTCTCTTTTCATTTTGTCTTTTTTGGGGCGAGAATTATGTATATTTTATGATAACCCAAAATGACTTATACATAAAAAATACAGACTTTAAAGATAAAAAGGATTAGTAGCAGGTAATGCATTTTCCATGAGTGGCTATAGGGCTCTTAGTTCCAGAATGTACAGGCTGCATACAAATGAATTGATAAAAGTCTGAGGCTGTGGATGGGTAGAAAGGCTCATGCTTTGCTGGAGATGATTCTTAAAGTTACAATAAATCAGACAGACAGTGTCGGCCTTTGAGGATAAACCTGTGATGGCTTGTTGTGCCTCTTTGAATCGCCTCAGAGGCCCAGGGACTAAAAAGTGCCTAGATGTCACATTAAATCTACCGGGAGGATGGAGCACTTCAAAGAGGAACGCAATCAGATCTGATGGAAAATACATTTTCTGAAAGCTACTGACAAAAAAGTAATCTTTGATGTGGATGTTGAATAACAATTGATATTGTCTTTCCTGACATTTTTCATTATTGCTGTCTTATACAGCCTACTTCATGTATTAAAGCAATATTAACTGTTTGACAGGGACAAATCCTCAAACTATCACATAAGCAATTGTTTCTGAATTGTCTTAGCCCACTGCCTGTAAAACCTGTCCCAGTAACTGCTTTTAAATATGATGGTATACTCTTTTCCTTGACTAGCTAGACAGTGTCTGAGCCTTGACATAATGCAATAGAGTCTAGGGGGTATTAAAAATGGTTAGGCAGTTATGAGGTGTCATTTGATTATAAGCAAGGTACACCAGTGTTTTCTGAAGGTGACTTTTAATGAGAGAGGTCTATAAAAAGTTAGTCCTTATTATTCCCAATCTACAATACACATTTATAGCAAGTATATCTACCCCAGAAGTTTTGAATTGCCTTCAGTTCTTGCAGCTTAAAAGACGTAAAAAGAAATGTACAGGAGATTTTTGTTGTTTATGCAAAGAAATAAAACATTCTGTAGCTGTACAAAATGCTATAAAATATACTGTGGATAAATCCCCCAGTTGTTACTGGAGAGAAATTCAAGCAGATCTAGAAGCTACATATTATTTCAAAGGACTGGATCCCTCCTGAGGTTTGATGTCTTAACACCCTACTACAACAATGTGCTGCTTTATCAATGTGCTGCTTCACCAAAAATCTTTCTAAATTCAGAACCCCTGATTACTAGATGGCATTAAGCTACTGAGTGGGTAGGTGGAAAGGCAGCTGTATCTCTAATCGTGTTTGTATACAGGGGTTAATTCCATTAGCACCAAAGAAAGGCACACATATGGAAAACCCAAGACTGAGAGAAATGGTGAGATAATCTACTGCTCTCAGGCTCTCACAACTTACTGGCATTTTTGTTGCACTATAAAACAGCAAAGATGTGGCTGTCCATGCTTACTTCCAATTTCCTTGACAGCCTTCAGTTTTTCACACTCCTGGAAGATGGCGTAACTAACTTTTCCTCCCTTATCATGACTACTACTACCAGAGTCATAACCAGGAGTCTTCTGCAACCACTCGCTTCAGACAATTGCTTCTTTTTATGGAAGCATACCTCAATAAGGTTTTTTGTGGAGTCCCTCCCCAAGGAAAACTTTTAACAGTGTACAGTTAACCTATTGTATAGAATGAAGTAAGAATAGTTCACTTCAGAGGCTTCATAGAGTAATTAAGAGAGTATCTCTAGCAAAGTAAGGAGCATCACTGTCCAACTGCACAGTGTGCAATTAGAAGACATTAGGTATTTACATTAACAAGTGGAAGAGTTTGAAAGAGAGCATTCAGCTACACCTCTCTCTGCTACATAGGAACACACCTCTGTTGCCCTTCAACAGGGAGAAAAAGTTGTCATTTACCACTCGTCTGCATTGCCCTTTGCCCCACCTGTGTGTATTCTGGAAGGCAGTCATCCACAGGAGGACAAGGGCAAGTGGCACTGCCACTAGAATTTTTGCCAAATGCAAAGTTGTCAAATACCCCATGGGACCAAGTGTTCAGACATACTTTGTTTCTGCCCAGAAGCTAGTTGTTGTCTTCTCATAAAGCAGAGACAATGAAACCTCCTCTTGGATAATATACAAGCAATAAATTAATCTACCCCCACGTTCCAAAAACAGAAAAAGAAACAAAAACCAACCAAACAAACAAAACCAAAACAAACAAAAAAAAAAAAAGGAGGAAAAAAAAAGAAAAAAAAGGCAAAAAAGACATCAGCAACATTCTCAGCAGCTTCGAAGGTTATTCTTCCTTATCTCCCAACCCTGACTGCTACTTCATTATTTCAGAGCTGGCTGAGGTCGAATACAACCTGTATATACTTCGGTTTAAAGTTCACATTGGCCTCTTTAGGACTCCAGCTCCTTGACACTTCAACCCCAGTCCCACAAGGAGGGATATATTTTCTTTCATGCTCTCCATCGCTCTGTCCCTGGTGGGAACTCATACACTCCCAGGTTTCCTAACAGCTTCCTTCTGAGTTATTGAAATGAGCCTGCTTGGACAGCTGAAACTTATTTGAAGTCTGGGAATATTTCAGATGTCAAGTCCTGAGATTTCCTCTCTCTTTATTTTAGACTGCTGCCTGTGCTCATAAAATCTGTGAACTACTAAGCATTAAAATCCCATACACAGGGAACTGCTGGCACTGACTTTTGTGATCCTACGGTAAATGGAGGAAGGGAAAACCACAGAAATTACCATAATGCATCCTCTGTGGAAATGTTAGAAGGATTATTGTTGCTGGGAGATGGGGAAATAAAGACCCATTAGTTGGTAAAAGATGTGTAAAAAGCTTCTAGTTCTGTTTATATGCCACTGAGGTCAAACTAACATTTCAGCCACATGATGCAAAGTAGCCAACCAGTATGAACTTACCCCACTGCTTCACGTTTGTCCAAAGTTTTCTGATGGGTTAATACTGTGCATGCAGGGTTCACAACAGATTCACCATTGCCTGTCTTCCTACAGCCAGCAAACGTTTCATCCTGTGCACTCTGACTTGGACTGAAGCACGTGCCCTCAAGCAACTCATGCTGCTGCTTGGTCTGGCGGGGGTCTGGCAGTGCACAGTCCTGGCATTAAACACACGGCAGCTACCGCTTCACTTGCTGGTTTGGGTCTTAATTACATAAATCACAGACATAAACTGTGTGACTGCCAAGTTCAACAAATCAAAGTCAGAAGCGTTCAGCGGGTCAGCGCATAAAAGAAATACAGTCTTACATTAATGAGAACAAAGCAGTTGTGAGACAGCTGATTTTCAAGGGGACCAGCCAGAGTGAATCGCTGGAGCTCTGGACTGACCATTACACTTTCAAAGCTGAAGTTGGGCAGCAGTGAAATGTCGTCACTTGGAACACCAGGAGAAAGGAGGAAGAGGGAAAGAGATCAAGCTGTGACTTCTTCCCATGGTTCTCACAAGTACAGGCTTGCTGCAGAAGCAACCAAGTTGCTCATATAAGGTAGCCAAGGTCCAACACAGTGTTAGTAGAGCAACTAATATAATTCAGCTCAGATCCCTCTGGAAATCACGGTCCTCTACTGCAGCTGACTGTTTTTGTATGCACAAAGCAAAGGACGCCCATGACATTTTACATACAGGCTTTGAATCACTGCTGCCAGAAAGAAGGAACCCAAATTTAGCACTTAATTTTGCACATGCCCCTTGGCAATCTCTGCACATACCTCTGCACATCGAGCTGGGCTTACAGGTTCACGGCTTCCCTGAGCAGAGATGTGAAAGGATGCAAATTGCTCCGTAATTACTCAGATGCCTTACAGAGGCCTGTGCTACTCAATGTTCAATTTATAACCAATCAACCCTGTACAACAAGCAGCTCCACGTATAATAACAGCTGATTCTGGCTGGCTGTCGGCTCTTGGAAGTTACATCCCTGCAGGATGTAACAAGACAGTTTTATAAAGCTGTGCAGGTAAAAAGAATCATCAAGGTCACCATTTTCAAAATCACCTAGAGATGAAATGAAAGGCTAGGCAGATATTGTGTGGCACAGAGTCAAACCTTCCCTAATTATGGTCCTTTTTTTCCATCTCCTCTGACAAAAGCATATGTGAGAGTTACCTACATAAATTCAGCTCTGATTTTCAATATTTTGCCTTAAGACCATTAAACTGATAACTGTTAGTACTGTGATGTTTCGAGCGACCGTCTTACAAGCATATAATTCTACCTTTGAACAGGTAAGTGCTTACAGGTATGTAGAATTTGTACGGCAGCAAGTATTTCAAGTCCTAGCATTCAAAATTCTGCATTTCCCATTTCTTTTTGAAATATACTGATTTACAGAGCAGAGCTACTGCAGGAACACAGAGTATCACCTTCACACTGGTTATACCAGGACAATTTGAATCAGTATTCTTGACCTCTGCTTCTTTTTTCATCACTAACTTAGTCTTTGATGTCTTTGTGGGTTAGTTTTTGTGGGGTTTATTCATACTGTAAATACAAGCACTTGTGCAATTAGCAGTTAATTAATACAAGGTAATAAATCCTCTACATTAATGTGGTGGGTCGACTGTGGCCAGCAGTCAAGCACGTTACAGCTGCTCCCTCACTCCCCTCTCCTGCAGGGTGGGGACAAAATCCAAGGAAGGCAAGAAGGCTCATGGAGGACGACACAGACAGTTTAACAGGTGAAGCAAAAGCTGCACTTGCAGGCAAAGCAAAGCAAGGAATTAATTCACTGCTTCCCACGGGCAGGTGGATGTCCAGCCATTCCCTGGAAGGCAGGGCCTCAGCACGCCTAACACTGACTTGTGAAGACAAACACCATAACCCCGAATATGCTCCCCTTCCTCCTTCTGTCCTTTAGTTTTTACTGCTGAGCACGATGTCACAAGGCATGGGAAATCTCTTTGTCCAGCTGGGGTCAGCTGTCCCAGCTGTGTCGCCTCCCAGCCTCTTGCCTACTTTCAGCTTCTCACCTTGGGGGACAGGCAGTGTAAGAAACAGAGAAAGCCTCGGCACTGTGCAGGCATCGTTCACCGCCAGCCAAAACACTGCTGTGTTATCGGGACTGTTTTTGGCTCAAATCCAAAACACTGCACTTTACTGTCTGCTCTGAAGAAAAGGAACTCTATCCCAGCTAGAGCCAGTACAATGAAATGGAAATGACACCTGGGTTTTATATTCCTCAGGCTGAATAGTGCAGTCCTATTCTAGGGGAGATGCACCAGACCCCAAGTAAAAGTGGAGAACCTTAGTAAAACTGTTCTTCACACTGGCATCCAGCAGTGGCACATTGTTTTAGACTCTCCCCAGAGCCTTAAGACAAGCATTTCTCCATTGCTGACAGATCTCAAAGGTTGTTCTTCCCAGCCGATTTTCTTGATGACATTGTCTTCCCTATATGCCCTTTCTCATAATTGATATCTCATCAGAGAATACTCCTTCTGCCTGAGAAGATCTCCATGAAACTCCAGTTTGAGGCCTCCAGTGTCAATCTGAGCGAGCTACAGAAGATGCTACATAGCTGCACAAAAATCTGTTTTTCTCCTCCTGGGGTAGACAGATGGAGACTTTTGCCCCAACCACATCCTGACATCTGCCAACTGGGGGAATGTAAGACCTGGCTTCAATTTTTTATTTCAGATTCACATAAATGGATCTTCTGCCCTGTAATTAATTTGCTGCTAATTACACAATTACTCTCATTTATAATATCATTTAAAAATTAATTTATTTTAGCCCAGTCTAATTTGCAAAATAAATTAAACAAATTGTTATTTGATTCTAGATCAAGTAAATCAGCCCCTCTATTCAGTTTGCCTGCGTGGTGCCACAGCCAGCTGCAATACTTTTAGATACTGCCAGTATTCATGTGGCCAGTGCAATTGTCCAGCCAAGCTCTAATGTAGCAAGGGGAAGATTAGGGGCTGTCACTGCCTCTGGTTGTGTGGCATTTTGCTTTTCCTGGTCTCCCGTTCGAGCTGCCCACTTTGGCTTTGTTCATTATGAAGATTTATACCATCATCTAGTGGAACTCCCCTTAAACTACAACCCATTAACTGTCCTAGTCTGCACTTCAAATGCAGCCTGAGATGAAGAGAGTAGGCAATGAGGTTCTTGTATTCAGGTTACTAAATATAGCCGGTTTTTTGACATCCCCCAGAGCAAGAAAATTTGCCATAACAGCTGTAATTAAAATCTTCCTCAATATTTGCCTAATGTCACAGTAAATCCATGTAATGCTGCTGCTTCTCTCCCCTATCCCAAGCATCTCTCAGTGTTATTTTTCAGATACAAGACTTTTATCTAGAGACATGACTGCAGCAGCAGCCACAGCTAAGTTGTATTATACAGAGAGGAAAGAATCTTACTTAGAAAAGTACATTATAAACCAAGAGAATAAACATGCACCCTGTGCTGTCCACATATGATGATAAACCATGTCTGAATAAAAAAGGTATTTCATCCTAATTTCTCATCATAGTGTAACAGACAGCAATTCCTTTTGTTTTGTTACAATCATTCTTGTCTAGTAATACATGTATGCTTTTATCAGACATAAAAAAGAGTTACAGCTCTCACAATTAAGTCTCTCTACTCTGCCAAACAGCATCAAAGACCTTTCCCTGCTCAACCCAGGAGTCCCTCCAGACATTTTCCAAATTAATTTCTTCTTCTTAATCCAGAAGAAGCTAGGGAACCACCTACAGTCCCACACTACATCAGGGCATCCAGCCGAGCTTCACAAAACTCTCTGAATTAGCAGAAGGAGCACACCGTACTTCCACACCATGGAGCTGATTAAAAGACTATTTAGTCTTTTAGTCAAAGGCAGCATAGCTTTACATGAGCACATCGGTCAGGAGGACTATTTCTTACTCAGGTCCTGACATGCTAGCTCCTGGCTCTGTACTTCTACAGCTGTTGAACAAATGCATGGACACCTGGATTTTTCTCCATGCAGCCCCACCCTCTAGCATACTCATTAAGTGCACACAATGAAGCGCACACAGCCTGCTTCCCACAGTACTGTTCATTTCCAATGTAGATGTGCCTGTTGCACCAAGGAGTAATTGCAACCACTATCCCAGTGCCAGAGGTCCATGAGGTCAGTGTACCCCCTCGTACTGCCAGGGTCTGTACCTGGTGGGCTCTTCCTGCTTCCATTTTGTGATGGTATCGAGTAGTAACACCACTACCCCAGAGCCGCAAAGGCACCTTCTATTTCTCTTCGATACATATGATAATTTTCTCACAAAATGTTTTTTCTCCATTCTGCCATCATGACAGTAACAATCTCACGCTGTAGGCAGCCCTTCTGGGGAAAAAGTACTGACCGTGCATCTGTGTTGTGGATTAGTTTGCTTTTACTCTGATTTAACAGCAACATAATTTTCTGTGACCAAATGGCTGATGTTTCCCTCCCCCCAAGGGCACAATTATATCCCCTTCAAGCCCCAGCATACGAATTTCACAACAGTCAAAATACAATGTAAAGGAGAACAGTAATCCAGTATAACAGCACTTGTTTTATAATAAAGTGTACTACACAGCTACAGTGCAGCTGTTTCATCTAGTCTGAAGCATGTGCAGTCCATATTAATAGTTAATTTAGTCTGATTTTAAATCACAGCAACCTGAACAACAACAGAAAGGCGTGACCTGTCGTTCCTGGAGGAACAGAGTCACATTTCTCTCCAACTTCTCCATGTGACAGAGCAGTGCTACAATTAAAGCACAATAATTTGCTTGTTATTCAAGTCAGGCATTAGTTCTAGTAATGGGGTGCTTGGTGGCGAGATGGATTTCCTTGTTAGGAGCTAAGCACAGGATTAGCTGAATTCTCCATGGAGAAATCTTGATTTGTTCAAGGTCTTTCATGTTTTCTACAGAGAAGGGATTATGTCTACTTAAAGAGGAGGCTTGCTTAAAAAGCTACAAAGTATAAGAAAAGGATTTAGGGCAGTCGGGCCTGTGGTTAAGTAGCTGAGGGGTAGAGGGAGTTTTACAGCAGAGGATTATTTAAAGCCATAAAGTTCAAAAAATAATTGGTTTAGCACTACTGGGTCAATGCAGGGTAACATGCTGGAAAGGCAGTTAAGCATAAGCTAATATTCATTTTCCTTTGGCTAATTATTGCAAGGATTCGGAATAGAGGATGGAAGAAGAAATGTTCTAGCTCTTTCCTTGGGGTCCAACCATACAGCACATTTCTGCGCGCCTTTGCTTTTCTATATATATCTGTTGTGACATATATTAGCAGTCCAGTGCAAGAATCACAGAGGGCTCTTTTTAAAGCTCTGACATTGTTCCCTGAACAAGGCCATGAAGTAGACCATTAAAAGCCTTTCAGAAGAGCTGGAGAAATCGGGGTCCTCCTGCAGCTTTCTATCTCACAGCTCTGCTGCTTCTTCCCCTGCTTCTTTTAAGGCACTGGAAATATTACTAGTCCAGTTTGACTCCAAGCAGACTCTCATGATTGTTCATTCCTGTGGCAAACCTGAATGGAGGTGTTCTGCTCTCCAATCTCTGCAAGAGAATTCCACAGTGCACAGGGATCATGGTGAATGCCTGCTGACTCAGTAATCATGAGGACCATCATCATCATCATCATCAGGGCTAGGCTTCACGAATTAAGATTTGGGAAGGGCTCTACCCACACTTGCTGCAAATGTGCTGATGTCTAAAAAGGCCGATGCAAGATAGGCAAGTCCAGTTGCAAAAGGCACAGCGGAAAGTCTCCTTAGGTGATATTGGTGAGGTACAGTTCTTTCTGCGTTGTCTTTTCTCCTCAAGACTGGTTCTGCATGTGTTCTCAAAGGAAGCAGGAGCCTTATGGATGGTGTGTCTCCCTGTCTCCTGATTGGAGGCCAGAGTGGACCATTGGTGGCAGTCAATATGGCCAAAGCTGAGGTGTTGTTTCAGGGAGTCC
>VZRW01004576.1:40611-101111 GCA_013398125.1 Aegotheles bennettii | reverse complement strand
GTTGAATAGGCTCCCATTGGTATGATATTGAATGTAAATGCCATTTTCTTCATTGAGGTCTGCCGTGGCACTTTGGAGCATCATGCTGAAGATTGTGAATAGATTTGGTGTGAGAACGCAACCTTGTTTCACACCATTGATTATTGGGAAAGGCTCAGAGAGTGCATCGTCATATCTGACTTGGCCACACTGATCCTCATGTAACAAGATGTTCATTTTGAGGAACTTGGGAGGACATCCTAAATGTTCCAAGATCTGCCACAGACCATTTCTGTTCACAGTGTCAAAAGCTTTGGTGAGGTCAACAAATGTCACACAGAGTCCTTTGTTCTGTTCCCTACACTTCTCTTGCAGTTGTCTGAGAGCAACTACCATATCTGTGGTACTCCTATTGGCTCTGAAACCACATTGGCTTTCAGGTAGAAGTTCTTCTGCAATAGCAGGTACTAATCTGTTCAAAAGTATTCTTGCAAGGATTTTTCCGGCAGTGGAGAGCAAAGTGATACCTCGGTAGTTTTAGCAGTCTGACTTTTCTTCCATGCCAAATTTCACGAGCTCGTTGTGCATTGTTGGGAATAAGGCGAACTACCACCAGATCTCTGTGATGCAGTCATCATCACCCTGTACAAGAAAAAAGGTGAGAACCACCACACCTCAGCATATAACAACCCTTGGAATGGAGGGATGAGGTGCAGGCTGCATTTCACCCTGTGCTTTCACCTTAGTCATGCTGTAGATTAATGGCAGACATCTGAGGACAATGGAAGCAAATCATCCCATCTCAGCTGAAGAGTCTGTTAGACTGAGCATGGGTTTCTCCAAGACAGATAGGCCAAGCCTGATAGATTAGGGGGCAATGGGCGCATAGTGGAGATACTTCCATAGGAGGAATAGCAGGATGAATTGCTACAATCTGAGCACAACACACACAAATGAAAAAAGTGTCTGATGGATGATCTGAAACAGCTTTTTAAAGCTGTTCAGGCTGGAGGACAGCTCAGCAACCAGAAGGTGGTGAGAAAGGTTTCTTTAGTAATTTGCTGAGGGTAGTTCAGTGAGTTTGGTGAACCTTAGTAAAAAGAAATAAGCATTCATTAGGGTGGTGAGAGATACACTCTCCAGGTAGAAATGCTCTGAGTTCATTGAGCAAGATGAAAAAGGCGTAGGAGGTGGAAATGCAGAGTTAGTGATGCTGTAAAGCAGTGAAAAGAATCAAAGCACTTGGATTTGGGTGTCATGTGCAGAAACTGGAATGGACTTGTCCTTCCCTTGTACAAGTCTTGTATATGCACATTCAGTGTGTTACATTCAATCCACAGTCCAAAAGGTATTGATAAACAGGGGGAGTTTACCCTAGAGACAAAAAAAACAAGAGTCCATGGGTGAATAATCATGTAAATTTATGAGAGCTAAGTCTGCATGATAGCTTGTCTAAGTGACAACTCAGTGCATAGTGGGGAGACATAATAGGAGATGTCAAATATTGCAAGGTATAAAAACAATGGCAATAGAAGGAGTTATTTGGAGCAATGCATAAGATATAATGATGTGTGTGGGAACAGAATCAAGAAGATGTGCAGACTGAGTGTCAGAAAACTTATTTGAGTAGCAAATAGTTTCCCCACGTGAAACTGCAAACTTGATTATTCTGAAAAATTAAAACTTGTATAGGTGTAAGACTAAGAAGCATCAGGGAAACACCGCAAGTGAGAGAAATTAATAAATCTTTGTGTTTGATATGCACGATATGAGCCAAGGTAGCTGGGAAGCTGGACAAAGTAGGTAAAATAATCTGGCAAAACACATTGCTGCAGAATTAACTAAACACCATAAATCCATTGACATATTCATCCTTTCAGGGGCTCTGCAAGGTAAAAGGATGCATTTATTCCCGTTCTATGGGTCTCAAACTGAAATGGAGAAAAAGAGGTAAATCCCCAATGAGATCTGGTATTGCCATGCTCATAGTTACAAACCTGCCCTAACTCAAGCCATATGCAGATGAATTTATCCTTACAATTCTTTACACTTATTCTACTCTCATTGCAGAAACACTTGCAGTCAGGTAGTGATTTTTCATCCTCTGTTATGACCAGTAGACTGGATTCTTCACAGATTTGTCCTCTTCATTATTTCATTTCCCAAATCCAGTAAACAGGACATTTGTCTTATAGTCCAAGTATTATTCCTGACTCTTGGTACAGGTTATATGTGTTGGACTTTGGAGAAACCTCTGTTCCTCATCTTTTCTTGACCTACTCCACTTTGAAACTGAAATATCAACATTTGCAAACACTGTATTGTGAGGGGAAACTAATTTAATCATTTTTTTGCAAAGTGCTTTGGATAAAAGGTATTATAAAAATAAAAATATTGGTTTTGTCTTGCAAGATTCATGCTACTGGATAGGTGAAAAGGTTCTTTTGAATAAAAGCTGATGATTTATCTACCTTTTAGTGGCTTCCTTTGTTCCCTGATGCTACATATTTAAACTTTGTTAGGCAGGAATTTATTACAGACACAGGAGAATATGGCAGTCTTTTTAAAACTCAACTGCTCTGCTCAGACCAAAGTTCTAGGATGAAGTAAAATTTAATCCACTGTAATTATAGACATAGCTTTTTCCATTTCAAGATTTTTATGGATTAAAAAAATAATAAAAATAGAACTGAAACAAAACCAACTACAGTCAAAGTAATTAAGACTCAGGTAAGAATACCCCCCCATTTATTACCTTTTCCCAGATTAGAGTAATTTGTGAGTATTTGATGACACTTTTTAATTCCCACTTTCTTAGCATAACACAGTAATTTGCCATCACCCACATTCTAGCACGACACAGGGCATTGCTTTTGCATGAATACCCGGCAGCCATACTAGCGGTGCCAGTGTATTGTCATTACTGGCATGACAAAGAAACATTTGGCTGAGTCATAACTCCCATTTCTCAAACCAGGCATCCATTTTTCACATCCTGATTCGTCTTCAGAAGTGTAAGTGACTGTGCAAGGGACTGAAATCAAGAAAATGCATCCACACTGGTAATGACTTATAACTGCTCTGACGTATGAGTAGTTTTTTGATAAACTGAAAATTGTGCAGTGTTGTTGCTTATCATTTATTTTGTTTCTTCATTTTTTAGCTTCAAATCAAAACAGGAATGGAAGGAATAACTTGGGTCATAGAGGAGATACTTAATCCCGGCGAATGTACAGATGACCCTGTCTGCACAATGCAAGCCTCAAAACACTTTCAGAACCCTTTAACAAACTAATGGACCCTAATACAGAATACAAAGAGCCCCCCAAAAGGGAGGGTGGTAGGACAGATTACAAGCAAACAAACCCAGCCTTGTTTCCAAGCACAGCCTTTCCTGTACCCAGTGAGGTGTCTGAATAAGGAAATGCCTGCAGCCTTGGGATCAGGTGCCTGGATGTGTTGTTGCCGGACTGTCTCAGTAGTGGTGTAATGCCAGCCCCACAGAAACCTCACAGCCCTGCAGTCCTTCTCACTGCAAAAAAACTAGCTTGAAGGAACAGCCAGAACAAATCATGTGTAGCCATGGTGACTAAATCCAGCTGGTATCTGTTGGAGGGCTCATCCTCTTTCCCCTACACACATAAGCACACACACTCCTAGGTATTCTTATCCTTATGATTTTATCCTTCCTGTTCTAAATTGCCTTGGACCTCATGTAGCCTTTTGTTACTTAATTAACATTTAGAGTTTCCAGAGGAGTATATCCATCATTCTTGGTCCATGGAGAGGGACAGCAAAGGAACAGGGCTTGAGGAGGGTGTTCAAAGCACAAAGACTAAATTTAAAACTGAATGCCATTTGGATAAGTTAAAGAAATAAAAGCTAAGAAAATTCAGTCTACTCGAGATTTGTAGTTTCCTACACCTGTGAAGAACAGGTAATATCTTAATAATAAAAGGAAAAGGAATTTCCTTATTTGAAAAAGTCTCTGTCCCATCATTTCAAATATTACTGTGTTCTCAATGCCTTCTTTTTAAGTAGGCTTTTGTGCCGGATATATATTTTTTAACTGAACTTGTATGGCACAGTAGAAACATCCAGTGGTTTGTTAGATTATTAAACTCATGACTGTCACTGAAGACACAATACAGAGCTATTTCCATTAGATAATGGTAATTTTAATTTGACCTCAGACACAAATTTAAGATTTGATATTAAGCAACACTAATTCAGGAACTTGCAATAATTTGGCATTGGATATTTAATGTAATTTGCCATACATCTAACTACTTCCTTCTGATTTATGTAAAGCACAAGCCCCTTTTATACTATAGGGTAAATCTTCAGTTGCCAGAAATCAAAGTAATTTTGCTGGAGTTTTGTCAAGTATCAGAGGACATGGCCCTATCTATTTTGGAGAACTGGGAAGGCATGTCTATTAGGAGTTTCAGATTCCTCAGCAGAAAACCCTGAAGTTTGGGTTGTATTTGTCATGGCATCCATTTAAAGATGCTGGGAGACAGAATGAGCATGTCAGTTCACCCATCTTGGACAACTCATTAAATAGCAGCAAATACATTATGGCACTTGAGGAGGGAAAGAAGACTGCTGGGAGCAAGAAAAGTTCTGGGAGTTGAGAGGAAGAAGGCAACCCAATAGAGAGAGATATAGATTTAGTAGCTGAGTGATGGGACCAGAGCTCTGGAAACACAGAAATAAGAGAGAAATGAAATTTTGAAGGAAAAGGATGGGGAGCAGGGAATAGACAAGCTAGCATGACAGTGAACCTTGGATCAGAAAAAGACAACATCAGAGAATCAGAGTCAGTTCTGACTTACAGTCTGTAAAACTCCATTTACTTTCAGTGGGGCTGTACAGAATATAAGTTGCTTGGGTAGAATAAAATCCTTAAAAAGACAAAGAAAACTCTAAAGCTAGCAGGCCATAGAGAATGACAAAGGTATGCAGCCTGTCAAAGATGTTGCAAGGCTGTGATTTATTAAAGTGCTGCCTTTGCTAAGAGCTTGATCTAAAACACATTTAACCCAGCAGGAGCCTTTCCACGGACTTTGGATCAGGCCCTGAAACAGCAGGTTTTGGCCAGCTGATAAAGTGAATAAGAGCACATATATTTTCTATTCATAAAAGCAAGGAGATTTTAAACTACTTTGTTTCAGACACGTTATTTACAAGCAAAAAGCTGATCTGATGCATGCACAGTGCCTTGTTAGAAGGTGGTTGAGGGAGTTAACACTAATCAGTGTTAATTAGTAGTTGGCATGAATGACAGAGGAAAATTTAAATGAGACACTGAATATATTCACTAGTTTCAGTGTTTTTTCACCCTTTTAATAGGTACACATGCTTGCAGAGGAGAAATTAATACTGCTTTAAACCAAGGGTCTATCTGGGCTAATGTCCTGTTTCCAATGATGACTATAAACATGCAATCAGGGAGGAGTAAAAAGGACAAGTATGTCCTTATGTCCTGCTCTGTTGCATATTGGTCATTACATAACTTCATATGAAACAGGTTTAGAATCTACTGGCCAAATACAAATGGGAATAAGCAACACAATATAGGAAAGCATAAAGCAGTATACTCCCTTTGTGCCAGGAGCATTTTCAGTCTGACACTTTTCTTGCAGTTAGACCTACATCAAGACCCTTTTACTCTGCAGATGAAGAAAAACTGAAATTTTTTTTTCATCTCCTGTGCTTTGGAAAGCTACATATTAGGGAGAAGCTGTAAAGCATCCCTGTAATGAAATGATTTGGCTTCACTCTTGGTCTTGATTTGGTACTGTACAATTACTTGCAAGTCGTTCATTTCTGCACCACACTGGATTCCTTAGCCCCAGTGCTTTTCATTGAGACTTATTAGCATAAGCCAAGAAATCTTCCACTCCTATCAGAAGTGTGTTCTTAGTTTCAAATTCGATGGCAAGTAAATAGAGAGATACTTTGTTCGACCCAACAAAAGAGCTCTGCTTTCAGTAATATTTTTTAATATCTTCAAAGCGAGATTCTAAACTGAAATTCAATAGTTGGCAGAGTGCTCTGTTGACAGAAATGACAGGGTGACAATTTCATTTTTTATTGAACTGTGTCTCAAAAATTCAGTAAGGGCACAAATGATAAACAAACATTCACAGTATAAAATAGACAACCAGGTTTCCAGGACAATTAGCACCCAAGACATTCTCCTCAGGAGACAACTGAAACATTACAGGTGACATTCAGCACTAGTTTTTCTTTAATGTGTTGTAGTGTTGGTGAAAATTGCTGGTTTGATATAAGTCAAGAGACTATAGCATTTTTTTAACCACTGATCAGAGAAGAAACAAAACAGAATGAAAATGCAACCTCCCCCACTCTGCATACTGCACCACCTGGACAAAGTAAGACCAACTCTAGGGACAAACTAACATTCAGACTCCATGCTTACTCACACTTTGCTTATTTTGTTGATCACATGATCATGTTGCAAACTATTCCCTTCTCTGACAGTGTCATTTTTGTGGAGAGCAATACGGCCTCATGTCTGCTAACTCATTTCACATAGACATCAAATGAAATAGTGTTCAAGCAGGTACTGCTGAAGAAATAATTTGCACCTTTATTAGAAGTTATCAGAACCTGCCAGCACAGGAATGCACATATTTACATGGTCAGTAAAAACAAGTATTTGGATCCTACACAGCTCACAGAGTTTCATCATGATATGCCTTTGTGTAAAGATGAAAACTCAGATTATTTTTTTTCTTATAAGACCTCTTCTCATATACTGCTGACCAGAACAGAGAAGTCATGTTTCTTCACAGGTTGGACTTTCAGTCCACACATAGATGTTCTTGGTTTCCATTTCTATTCTCTTAGTTTCCCATATATGCCACTCAAAACCACCTCTGAAATCAATAATAAAAATAGGTATCAAATGCTGACTTACATTTGAATGTATTCAATTATTCTGAACCCTTGGGAACTGAAAATGTATTACTCATGACACAAATCAGAAGGTTTAATATGTAAGAGTATTCCTGATGGGCTTTAACCCATAAAACCAAAGACAGAGAAATAGTGACTTGACCAGAGAGTCTTCCACCTCAGGTTGAGCTAAGCAGCATTTATTTAAGCCGAGTTTTCACAGAATTTCTTTCATTTAAAATTTGTTAGACATTTTTTCTAGAGCTTCTTAGAAAAAATTATTTTGGACACATTTTCTTTATTTTGATGGCCAAGCAGAAAGACCAGCCCTGTTACTACTGTTATACTGCTGGGGTTTATAAAGTCTTTATTAACTTTAGAGTCCATTTAAAAGTAAAATATAATATTACAGAAAGTAGAAAATTTGCCATAATCTCTGTATTTCTCATGAAAACCTCAGAAGGTACACATAATGCTTTTAAATACATGTGCTTTCATTATATACCAGCTACAGAAGATGGTAATGAAGGAAAAACAACAGTAGAATACATGTGAAATGCCATTCCCTCTCCACATTCAGAGTGCAGAGCAGACCAGGATACAGCCAAGGCAGCAGGGTTTGTAACTGGCCTCTCTTCTGAACTCATGAGTAGCTTTCAAATACCCAGGGCTTTGAACACAGTTGTTCTATCTCTTGAAAGACTACCTTTAACCACCTCTGTTGTTTGCAACTGTCTGTCCCCATCACATGATATCATCCTCCATATACGTATTTAGATCCTGTAAATTGTACATACCATGGTAGCTGGTGTAGGAAAATTGTATTCCTTACTCATTGGTCCCCAGAAGGCACAAAGCAGGTTAAAGATGACCAGCATATATTTGACTGCCTTTCATCAGTTCAGAAGCAGAGCACTCACTGTCATTAGTGGTACAGCACCCTTAAAATAAAGAGAAATTCTTCTGCTTTTGCAAATGAGGACCCATGAGCAGAAGGGAGTGTAAGTTATTTCACCAGATCATGGGGAAGCGGGACACTCTGCCAAGAACTATTGCTGGGTCTCCTTAGGTTTCAGTTCAGGGCATTGAGGTCATTCTAGCTACCCTCCTAATAACCACCTCTCTGGGACACCTGCAGTCTTTCTGGGTTTTGCTTCTTACGTGGTTAGTTAAGGAAAAGACTGAGGGATTTTTCAGCAAAGTAAATCTACAACATATCCAGTCCTTTTAAAAAGCCTGCTTTGCGTGGACTGGACAACTACATAAGAAGAGCTGTGATATGATGAATAGAAAAATGCAGAGCTCAGATGAAGTCTTGATTAACTTGTCATCCTAATCACCTCTGGAAACAGAGGGAAGAGGATATTTTATTTCTAAATTTTCATCTAAGTGATATCTAGTGCAGAAGAAGAGCATTTGCATTGTTTTCCACTAAATGTGTGAGTGGGAGAATATGAATGTGAGACTTCTCTGTGTTTTCTGTGTGACAGAAATAGACAGAATCAGAAAAGTGATTTTTGAATGTGTATGCAGGAGATCAGACGTTTACCACAGGACTTATGTTTTGAAATTAATTTAGAAGAACAAGCGCTGACTTAAAACTTTCCATGAAACCAAACCTAATTCTGAGATTTGGAAGAATCCCACCTACTTTAGAAGGATAGAGTAGAAACAAGAAGCTTTCCTGTTTCTTTCTGCTCCTCGGTTGGTCTATATTAGCAACTACTTTCCATTTTGCCAGCTTTCACAGAATTTTCAGGCTCATGTTTCAGAATCAAGAATTTCACCCATTTATGGGGCTTATCTGAATTGGTCCAAAGCTTAAAAACAAGATACAGGTAAGGAAACTAGATAGATGTGAAAGAGTACTGAGGAAAGAAGTGATAAAAAGAAAGTTTAAAAAAATAATAATTGTTGAATATTGGAGAGACCTGGAGTAATTAAAGGTATTTACCAAAAATATTTATCCCTGCCTTTTCTTTACCTAAAAATAGCCAAGAGCCTGAGACTGTGTTGTCTACTTAACCTGCTATTTATGGTACTGTAAAGTAGTGTTAGGTAATACAATTAATTTTGAATCCATGCTGCATAAGCTTCAAAGCAATAGTATTGATAAAAGAAGCAGTTGCAAAATAAACAGCCACCTGATGATGGCATGAGGATGATTTTATTGCATAGCTAGATTTCTAACCTTGTACCCTTCCTCAGTGATACTGATTATAAAAACCTGACAGAAATATGCTCCTATTTCTAGTAAGTTATACCTGACTTTTCTGCCTCACTGCACTCATGCATCCTTCTGCCATGATCTGAGCCCTTTCACAATCCATTTAAGCCCTCTATGCTTCCACATACATTCACTGCAATTTGAGCCTGGTACTTCTCAAAACCACTGTCTGCAAGGGAAAAATCAATTTAAACCCGTCCCAGATGCAGAAGAGCTTTCACTTGAAGGGAGCTTTATGGCCTATTTCCCTGTTCAACGATGTGAAGACATCTGCCCTCCTCTGCCTGTACTTATTCCCACTAGCTAGCCCCAGCTGCCAGAGAAAACCTGTCCACTTTGGGAACAGAAAAAGAAACCGTTCTCCAGCCAACAACTCTCTATCATTGTGTAAATAATCATGTCCCCATCTGTCCTCCAGATCCATCTGCTGTCTTCTGTCTTACACTGGGATTGGATGATCCTTGGCAAGTGCATAGCCTTTGGTGACTATACTCTTGTTATACTTCAAAAAAGCTGAGTAGATCAAGAACAGTATCCTTGATCCATGGGTAACAAATTAATTTAGGAGAAGGAGTACAATTATGCAAAGCCACCGGTGTTGGTCATCTGCACATCACAGTACATTCCAGGAGAGGCCACCAGCTACCTGCTGCTGTTCTGATTTGAGGAGTGAGCAGGAAATGGAAGATCTCACTCATCCTCCTCCAGCTGAGGACGGGGCTAAGGAGCCATAACTTGCTGTAGAGCTGTAAGTCCAATGGATTTAAACGGGCTCTAAAGTCAGCAAAGGGTTACAGTAAACTGGTAAGAAGATCTGGCCAAAACACATGGTTAAAGACAAAGAGAATCTTTTGAAGGAAAACAGTGTGGAATCCAGAGAGGATTTGCATGTTTTCCCTGAAAAAAAGAGGTTGTGATTGATTATTTTTAGGGATTGGTGAGTGTGGAAAAAGCAAGGAGTATGTTCTATCTGTAGAAAATATACTAAGTACCAAGTATCAACGTGCAGGAGTGTTTAGATCCAGGGTATTTGTTGTGCCCACTTCAGAAATGGTGTATAAGCCTTTAGGTAAATAAAATTTGTGACACATTAATACCACAGTTTTAACAACAATTTGCATTGCAGCTGTTTCACTGTAGCAATAGGACAAAGTGTCTTCTGCAAAGCACTGACTATGAACCATTGGAAATCTCAGGATGGCACCTCAATTTCCATGATTCCAAACAAATAATATTTGTGATTCATAAAATATGAACCAGAGAAAGGAAATACTCAATTTATTGTGACAAAGTGATCCAGTTGTAATGTTCCTTTACTATTTCTGAAATATGGAAATGCCTCAAAATATGCAAAGACAGTCACATAAAATACAAAAACCACATGCACACATTTGCCTTGCTCTATCCATAGGAATCTGTCACTGAACAGAGGAATCAGAAAAAAAAAAAAACAACACAAAAAAACCACACACACAAAAAAAACACAACCAAAAAACACCAGAAACATACACTATATTGGAAAAAAATTTTGTTGAAGACACAGAAACTAATAAAAACAAGGAAGTTCTGAATCCAGCAGATTGCAGTGTCCTAAACACAGGTCTATTGTGTTTTGATGCAGCAGTAGCCCATATGGTCTTCCATTAGAGGATCTCAAAGCAGTGGGCAATGTTACCGTACCATATGTGCTGATTGGAGCAATTGTGATGATTTATGTCAGCACATGTAAGGATTTTTTTCACTTCCCATTTTGTTTCTTATTCTTACTCTGTTAGTAGAAGTGAAAGAATGCACAACACTATCATTACAGGTTTCCAGTATTAATAGTAAATTTGTCTCTGAAAAAAGCAGAATCATTCTAAGGCCAACAGTCCAGGAATACATGCTCAAAAATGAGGTCTCTCACCTGAAACTACATGTTTCCACCAACTAAGGGATCCCAGTTTCTACTTTGGCTTCACACTGCTTCTAATCAATTCCCTGTTAGGAAGCAACAAAAAGGCAATGGCCAAAAATGAACCTGGTGGAAATCTACCTCTCAGAAACTGAGTTTCACAATACATGTTTGTTTCTCAGTTTCCCCTTTTAAAACAAAGCAACTGAAAAGAAAATCAAACAAGCATTAAAAAATTTATCAGTGAGTAAAAAATCTTGCTTTCTGCAAACTACAGTAATATAGCTAAACAGAAAAAGTCATCATCATCTCTTGTTTCCTCAGGAGTACAAACCAGAGCTATCTATGACTGTTATCATGGATCAGTTCTGTGCGTGAAAATCACCACACAACACCCAACAAACATGCCATTGGGTCCTACATCCTGTTGTGGTGAGTACTGTATACTCAGGAAAAAATCATAAAAAGGACTAAACAGTCCAATAGTAGAGGAGCTGTTACAGCTCTACAACCCCACCCCATGAAATGTCTTTGTAACGTATAAGAACTGTAAGATGAGGCTAGAGGTCATTATTTGTAGACTAAACCAGTTGAATGATTAGTTCAGCTGACAATTGTTGAGTTTCTATATTCATAAAATGTAAATAAAACAAAGGCTTGATTTTAGATTTGAACAGCACAAAGACAGGAGGTACTCAATCCCTTATACAATCTTGGGCAACTGCCAACCATCCATAGCAATTGCTCTCCTTCAACTTAGCATAAACCTCTAGCTCTATTCTCTCTACACCTTTTTCTGAATCTCACAGGAAAACTAGGCATTCCAATGTCAGATGGTGTACTAAGCTGTTGATCTAGAACATAAAAAAAAATAAAATTAGGTAACTCACACAGTTTTGTGTACACGTTTCTGTGTACAGGTGTATACGGACTGTGTGTAGACACAGGCTGACGTAATGTATATAGGGTACTGGTAGTTTCACAGGTTACTGCTTTATCACCAGCACATTTTGCAGTTGCTCATTCACGATGGAAATTAAATCAGAAATTAAATAAGCTGTTCAGATATTTCATAGAATTGAATAGCTAAAGGAACAAAAGTCCTTGTTTAAAAGCCAATTGCAAGGAGGGTCCACTAAATGAACCCCAGCAAAACTGGGGAGGTTTCTGTTAGAACAAAATGAATTGAAAATTGTCAAAGCAGGACAGACAGCAAATGAAAAAAGAGGATAAAGCCAGGAAAAAAAATGTCACCCAGGAACATATGTAAGTAGAAGTGCTTAGAGGCAAAGCACTAGCTAGAAAGTTAGCTAGCTTACCACAAGCAAAGAAGCAGGCTTGCCTCATCCAGTGAAATATTTCATATGCCTTTCATGTAAATAATGTCATTTCACTAAGCAGCACTAAACTTACCAACTACTGCTCTTAGAAGAAACATTAATCAGTTGTGTTTTGAAGTTGTTTCAATCTTAAACATATGGTCTTCAAAGCAACAGAACTCAAGAAGCTCTGTTTTGGGAAAGTGGGCAACAGGGCCTGACGAGTGCAATGAACTAACAGAAATGGCAGAGCACCGCTCCATGACTCATTGAGCAAGTCCTTGATTTGGCTACCAGATAGGTAGGGTCAGTCCAAAGTACTTCTTTCATCCATTTTCATATTATGACAGAATGCCTCATAGGGAAGCCTAAATAACTCCATCATATCTGTTCTTAAAACACAGTCAAATGTCATGCAGAAGTGATGAACTTGGAAAAGAACAGCAGTAATCAACCTACAAAAAACATCTTACTGTTTTCCTTTTTTTTATCCCTTTATATCTGATCCTAATCAGTCTATGCAATAGTCAGTCAGTAAACACAGAATTGGAAGATAAATAAATGCACCCTGGCAGTTGCCTCAGCTGCCACTGCAGTGCTTTCTGACACATAATTAGAAAACAAATGGCAGATTAGCTTAATAATATTCATTAGCATCTAATGAAACTGAGAGTGTTTCCTGTTCAAAGCATGTTGAGCTGTTAGTTGAATTTAAGTAAATTCTGTCTTTCTACCCTCTAGCTATGAGAAGACTGGGGGATGGGGTACAGAAAGCATACAGTTAACCCTTTATCTCTTGGCCATGTTATGAATTGATATTTTTCTCCCAGGTCTTTCTCCTAGTCCTCAGGGAAGGAACAGTTAACAGAAAAGCAGGTCCCCTGTAAGGCATTGTTGTTCTTCCACACCCCCTCCCTTCTTTTTTTTTTCAAATTATCCTTAGGATTTTAATGATATTCAGAAATCATAGCTGTCTTGCTGAATCGCTGTAGGACTGACCTCCCTTGACAGTTCTTAAATTATTCAGCTATCAAGGGCCTGCTAAACATTAAATTAAGCATCCTCTCTCCCCTGTCCTAAACCATTAAGTTATGCAAATGCACAGATAATGGGGCATATGACAGCTGGAGGCATTAATCAGGCAGCTCTGTCTCTGGGCTGTTGTTATGTAGAAGCCGCATCTGCCAACAGACAGAAGAGACACAATTAGATCTCATTTAATGGAATGAGAAGAAACTACCAAGCTCTCTACACTCCTGTTAGGTTGTAGACCTGGGAGGGAATAAGACACTTGGGAAATCTCACTCGTTCTCTGTTTCTCTCACTCTCCTTTTTTTTAATACCTGTTCTTCCAATTGAAATGAAAAATTACCTGTAATTGTTACCATTTGCAAACAAAGCCTGTCAGAAGACCCACCCGCTGTTTACAATGGATGTTTTTCTTGTTCCCTGCTAAGGTTCTTTGGGGAATTTTCCTTCATTTGTTTTTTTAACTAATGCTCTGTCTTTGGAGGGGGGGAAGAAGCAAACAAACAGATCTCCCTTTACATCATTGAAATTACTGCTTTAAAAATGATCTTGCATGCTCAATCACAGCAAAGGAGCATATTGCCGAGGCACGAGTTGGTTTGCCATTTGTATTTTGGACAAATGTTTGCATGCAGACTCTTCTCTCCTGTCACTTTTAACACATTTCTCCCCTCTAATGGCTTCTCCCTTCTAGTGGGGGGATGTGAGGTGTGTGGCCAGAAGTTGTGGGTTGTCCTATGAATTTCCTAAAGAGGTTTAGAAAACAGTCTAAATAATTTACTGCAGATTACTTCAAGAGTGGCTTAAAAAACCAACCAAACAAACACACAAAACCAAAATTTCAACCTAGTTGCCATTACTGAAAGCTGGCAGGACAAATCCCACAACTGAAGTGTGGCTGTCAATGGCTACAGGCTGTTCAGAAAGGCCATGCAAGGAAGGAGGGATGGAGTGGTGGAGGGGTTGCCCTCTACATAAAGAAATAAATAGAGTGTGAAAAGTTGTCTGCAGAACACCCACAAGCTTATTCAAAGCTTATTGGTAAGAATTAGATACCAAGGCAACAAAGAGAACCTTGTGGTTGGTGTCTACTAGAGGTCACTTGATCAAGGGGAGCCTATTGGCAAAGCCTTCTTACTCCAGCTACAGGAGGTATTGTGCTCCCAAACTCTCGTCCTGCTGGGGGACTTCAACCATCCCAAAATCTGCTGGAAAATTAACACAGAAAGCTGTAGGAAATCCAGTAGACTCCAAATGCATTGAGGATAATATTTTAAACCAGGTAATAGACAACCCTATCAGAGGGGATGCAATACTGGACCTGTTGCCAACACAAGTGAGCTAATTGGTGATGTCAAGATGGCAGGCAGCCTGGGCTGCAATGAGACCTCACTGGTGGAGTTTACAGTCCTGAGGAATATGGGTCAGGTAAAGAGTAAAGTCAGGACCCTGAATTTTAGGAAAGGAAAAATCCAGCTGTTTAAGGAGTTAGTCAATAGGACCCCCTGAGAAACTACCCTCAGGGAAAGGGAGAAGAACAGAGCTGGCAGATCTTTAAGGATGCTTTCCAAAGAGCACCAGAGCTCTTGATGTCCAGGTGTAAGAAATCAGGCAAGGAAGGCAAGAGACCAGCATGGCTGACTCGAAGTCTGCTGGGCAAACTAAAGAGCAAGAAGGAAATGCACAGGCAGTGAAAACAGGGACAGGTATCCTGGGAAGAGTATAGGGACACTGCCCCATTGTGTAGGGATGGGGTCAAGGCATGGCTAGAGATTAATTTGGCAAGGGATGTAAAGAATAATAATAAGGGCTTCTACACGTATGTCAGCCAGAAAGGAAAGTCAAAGAAAGCATTCACACACTGATGAATATGACTAGCAAACTGGTAGCAATGGACAAGGAAAAGTCTGAGATACTCAACTGTTGGAGTAGGATGATGATATATAGTGAACCAGCCATTTGATAGCCTTTTGATTAAATACGCAGCCACATACCAAAAGTCATCTCGAGGAGCAGGAAACAGGAAGGGACACAGGAAGAGACACCAGGAAGTAAGGCAACATTACTTCTGAATGATGTGGNGTACTACCAGGAAGAATATGGACCAGTGGGAGTGTTGTTAATTGGACCAATGGGAATGTGGCTAGCGTGCATGACTGTCCCACATAAGAGGGACGTTAACCAATCAGAAAGCACATATTAGGCGCATGATGCAAATGTATATAAGGGGTAGTTAAGTAAATAAAGGGGTCTTTTGCCTGATTCACATTGAATTTGCAAAGTCCATCCTTGATTCCCCCACACTCAACAAATTTTTTGCCTCAACCTTTTGTGCCAACTTCTCTTACCATACTTCTTGAGTGGATGGACCACAAGGCAAGGACTGGGGGAGCAAAGTCCCTTCCACTGTGAGTGAAGATCGGGTTTGTGATCACCTGAGGGACCTGGACACACTCCATGAGACCTGATGAGATGCATCCCAGAGTCCTGAGGGAATTGGCAGATGTAGTGGCCAAAACACTTGCCATGATATTTGAAAAGTCACGGCAGTCAGGTGAAGTCCCTAGTGACTGGAAAAAGGGGAATATTACACCCATTTTTAAAAAGGGGAGAAAGGAGGAGCCTGGCAACTACTGACCTGTCAGACTCACCTCTGTGCCTGGGAAGATCATGGAGCAGATCCTCCTAGAAATTATGCTAAGGCACATGGAGGATATGTATGTGATTTAAGACAGCCAGCACTGTTTCACCAAGGGTGAGTCCTGCCTGACCAACTTAGTGACCTTCTACAATGGAGTTGCTACATCAGTGAACAAAGGGAGGGCTACAGACGTCATCTATCTGGACTTCTGTAAAGCCTTTGGCACGGTCTCCCATGACATCCTTCTCTCTAAACTAGAGAGAGATGGATTTGATGAGTGGACTGTTCGGTGGGTGAGGAATTGGTTGGATGGTCACATCCAGAGGGCAGTGGTCAACAGCTCAGTGTCTCAATGGGCATCAGTGACAAGTGGTGTCCCCCAGGGGTCCATACTCGGGCCGTTAGTATTTAATATTTTCATGAACAACATGGACAGTGGGTTCGAGTGCACCCTCAGCAAGTTTGCACATGACATCAAGCTGAGTGAGGCTGACACATCTGCAGGATGCGACGTCATCCAGAGGGACCTAGCANTTGGGCGTACTGGTAGGTGAAAGGCTGGATGTGAGCCAGCAATGTGCCCTTGCAGCCCAGAAGGCCAACCGTATCCTAGGCTGCATCAGAAGAGGTGTGGTCTTGATCCCTTGTGTGATCAAGGGAGGTGATTCTGCCCCTCTGCTCTGCTCTGGTAAGACCCAACCTGGAGTACTGCGTCCTAGCTCTGGAGACTTCAGGAGAGGCATAGACGTGTTGGAATAAGTCCAGAGAAGGGCCACAAAGGAGATCAGAGGTCTGGAACACCCCTCCTATGAGGAAAGGCTGAGAGAGTTAGGGCTGTTCAGCCTGGAGAAGAGAAGGCTCTGAGGAGACTTCATTGCTGCCCTAAAGGGGGCCTATAAGAAAGATGGGGACAGGCTTTTTAGCAGAGCCTGTTGTGATAGAACGAGGGTTAATGGTTTTAACCTGAAGGGGAGTGATTTAGATTAGACATAAGGGTGAGGTTTTTCACTATGAGGGTGGTGAAACACTGGAACAGGTTGCCCAGAGAGGTGGTGAATTCCCTGTCACTAGAAACATTCAAGGCCAGGTTGGATGAGGCCCTGAGCAACCTGGTCTAGGGGAGAATGTCGCTGCCTGTGGTAGGATGCTTAAGGTCCCTTCCAACTCAAGCTATTCTGTGATTCTATGAAAGAGAGTAGATTCAGACTAGATACAAGGAAGAAATTTTTTACAATCAGAGAGGTGAAACACTGGAACAGGTTGCCTAAAGAGGCGGCAGGTGGCCCATCCCTGGGAACATTCAAGTTCAGGTTGGATGGGGCTCTGAGCAACCTGGTCTAGTTGAAGATGTCCCTGCTCACTGCAGGGGGATTGGGCTAGATGAGCTTTAAATTTCCCTTCCAACCCAAATCATTCTATGAAAATCCTTGTTTTTCAAAATTCAGATGGTGATGGAAGATGGAGGAAAAATACTAAACGGGGGTAAGTATGCAAGCAAAAGGCACTGTGTTGGAGAGGAACATTTTTCCTATACATACTGACCTCGTGTCCTCTGCTGAAATTTCTGAAAGTCTTCATTAATTAATATTATATCTGATAGAATTTTCTTATGACAAAATTCTTCTTTTACCCATGGCAAACATTCCCCTTCTCCCTTAAAGAATATCTACTAAAATAATTCATTAAATCCTTTAGACAAAAACTTTAATATAGATATTTTCTGTATTAAAGAAATAGAGAGAAAGGCTGGGCTTTTAATTCAGATCTTGTGTTAGCTTGTTTAATATAAACAAAGAAATCAATCTCATCTGATACCAAATCTGATTCTTGGAAAGCAGTTACTTTTTTCCTGGGCCTTATGTTAAGTTGATAACGTTTGTGAAGCAGTGGAACGGATTAGTGAGCATACATCAGTTTATATACTGCTACTCAAGTAAGTGCAATATGTGCAACATGCAGTAGATCAGTAGTGCGGATATTCTTCTGACCAGCTGCCAGATCACGATCAGAACTCCTGCCAAAGGCTTCACAATCCAAACTGACATTTAAATGCATTTGTTGAATTGATCTCTAGCTCCACAAAACAAAGTATTCACCACTTCTTTCACCACTGAAAGCCTGTGACCTGCTCTTAACTGTCATCTACAGATGAGCAAAACTAGAACCCAATCTCTAGGGGAGGAGAGCAAATCCCACAGCCCCAAACACTAGGTTTTCCTCAGCCAACCGCATTGAAAAAAATGAAGTACCAGGACAAACATCTTAGAAGCTCACAGCTGCCATATTTCCACATTTAGAGGAAACATGAATGATATGAAATACAAGCTGTTTCCAGTATTTCTTTGTCTGTGCCTGTGATAGGCAGCTGGAGATCCAAGACCTTAAGAAGGTAAATCATAAAGCAGTATTAAAGTAATGGCATAGATTTTCTAATGAATTTCAGTTTGTTTTGACCCTGTTACTGGTTTTTTACTTCCTTTGTTGACTGTTACCCTGTTTTCCCTAAGGACAAGAGGAAACAGCTTTAAATCGCAGCAGGGGAGATTCAGATTGGACATTAGGAAAAATTTCTTCACTGTAAGGGTGATTAGGTATTGGAATAGGTTTCCCAGGGAAGTGGTGGGGTCACCGTCACTGGAAGTGTTCAAGATGCATCTGGATGTGGTGCTGGGTGATACGGCTTAGTGGTGATGTAAGTAGGCAGTTGGACTGGATGATCTTGAAGGTCTCTTCAAACCTTGATGATTCTATGATTCTATGATTATCTCAGGAATTTGGCCCAATGGGTATACTTCACCCCTATCCCCACCTTTCATGCAGAAGACAGCATTTTCTATTGGTCCAACAAACTTCAAGGTAGGAAAATGGAAGCCAGGCATAACAGAACACCTCTAAATATTCATTATTTAATTTTAATTTTTGACAAAAATTTTTCAGACATGACTTCATCTGCGTGGATTTGGTGAAGTGTTTGTTACCAATGATCATAGTGACACTGCTATAATTTCTTCAAGATATAATTATTTGTCAAGTTTCTCCATTCCAATGCATACTAGGATTTTATAATCTCTCATCAGTTTTTCAGTGTATTTCTCAGAAAAAAAAGCTGAATAGGGGAATTTGACCAATCTGAGTGCTTGTTCTGGGCTAGCATAAGATACAGTTGGCATTGTACTTAAATACTTCTACAAAAACACCTAAATAAAGCATATTTAAAGAGCAGTTACAACCATTTGAAATTTGTCAAATGTAATCTTGGTCTACAGTGTAGTAAAGATAACTAAGACAAAGGTAAAACCCCATTTATCTTAAAATTTATTCTGAGCTGCTAGCTGTCAGCAAAATACTTTACATTGTTTAGAGGAACTCAACCTTAAAGAACATGTTGAAGAAGATGCTGCACAAAAAGAGACCTGAGCTGGATCACACTAGTTCTGTGGTTTGGAAACTTGACAGGAGATAACTGCACCAGTGCAACCACATGGAGTCAAGAAAAGAACAGCCTGAAAAGACCACTGGTGACCACTAGAGACCTTCAAAGGACCACCTACTCAATATGATTCAGCCAACTACACATGCTCAGAGACTATGTTGCAATACTATAATGATCTCCCACAGTCTATACTAATGATTCCAGGAATGTAATGAATATGCATGCTTAGGATCTATATAACCCAAATATTGAAAGTGTCAGGCATGCATGTTAGGAGGAATTATCCCCCATGTGCCCAGCGCTGCAATAAAGATGCCTGCTTAATAACACTTAGTTGTTGTTGAGTTTATTATTTGGTCTCCTTACTCAGTTGCACCTAGTCCACCACTTGGTGAGGGGCACTAGAAAGCAAGGGGGTTTGGAAATCCAGCTTTCTTCAATTCAATAGTACTGCTTAGAGCATGGAATTTTATTTAAACCACAAACTTATAGTAATGACCTTTTCTGGTCACTGGTTTTATGCTACTTAATATTTTGACTAATACATGTGGGAATAATTTCCAAGGTGAATTCCATGTAGAAGATAAACTGGTTAAAAGTGTATGTTGGATTCTATAAGCAAAGTATTAAGCAGGTCAAGAGATAAAGTATTTAATGAGGCGAATAGCTTCGTACTCATTGGCACTGTACAGAAGCTAGAGATCACAGTATGCAGCTGTGTTTTAAATAAGAAAATGCATGGGCATTATTATTGTTGTTGCTTATAATGATAATAATCACAGAATCACAGAATCCTAGGGGTCGGAAGGGACCTCGAAAGATCATCTAGTCCAACCCCCCTGCCAGAGCAGGGTCACCTAGAGTACATCACACATTAACATTATCAATGTTAAACAATATATATTATTAGAGTTAAGGTTGAGGCAGCCAGAGACAGACATTCAATAACCACCTTGGGGTTCACTCATCCCTGACACAGTTGTAACCATGCAGTGCTCTCAGACTTCTTTAGAAAGAAGTATGTACAATAGTCTTATCTTTACAGTCTCTCTTAGGGAAGAATATGTCTTCTACAAGACTTCCTTCAGTGAGACTAGACAGTGAAAAGAGTAATACTGAAATTGTTGACTTGGTTTGTGGAACAGCTATCCTACTCTTTTTTGCGAAAGTTTGCCCTCGATGATTACTTTAAATTGTTTTCTATTGATATGCACCAGTATAATAAAGTCTTCTGCCAACATCTATGAACATTTGGCATTTTCAGTATTTAATACCTAAAAGAGAGGTGTACCTTCATATTTTCATATGTATTTTACACTGCATATGCAGGCACATTTATTTTGAGAAAAATTAAAAATGTAAAATGCTTAAAATGTGCAAGTGCATATAGTTCTTTAGTGAGTTTCTAAATTTTAAAAGAGAATTTGCAGTACATAGTTTGACTTGAATTTGCAAGTGTTTTTTTATATATACTGAGTGATGATGTATATCAGCCAGGACTGAATCCATAGATTACTTGTTGAATATAACTTCATTATAGAGAACACAATTCCTATTATGCACTTCAGATACGCTTATTTCTGTTTCCCTATTACAATGTAATGACTGGAATGTTGTTTATATTTGCCTCTATTTCAGATACGATTTTTTACTTATTTATTGCCTGTGGCAGAATCCAGGTTTTGGTGATTCTCAGAAATTTAGTGCTTCCTTTCAGAAATTCAAACTTATCTCTAAATAACCTTCTCTCACAGCTTTGCCACTAATTTTCATGACATCAGGACTGGACTCAGTGTAGTAATTTAAAACAAAATTGATTCGTTTAGCCTGCTAAGGAAGTAAACAACTTCTCTCACTACTGTATGGTAAGAAACAGTCACAAACATGGAACAATTAAGGCTTGTTTTTTAATACATGTCATATATATCAGCAGAATTACTTTTAGTCTTCCATGATAACCTTATTTCTGATTCTAGCTGGTTTTACTCATAGACCACTAAGTATAACCTGATACTGCGTTCTTTGATGCTTTCTTTGATTGCTTTGACTGATGACCTTCTTCACTGCTTAGTACAACTTTTTTTGTCAAAATATAGGAACCGTCTCTGTGTCTCATTTCATATGCTTTCAGGCCTGGAACATGATAGTTGTCAAGCTAAGCTCATTTTCTATTGCAGAATATTTGATAAATGTCAACATTTCGCACAGGTTCCTATCTCTATTAGTAATCACTAGTGTATTTGTTTTTATTGTTCTGAAAGAAATACATGGTTTTGCCAATTTTGCTCACATCTGTCTGTGGCTGATATTAGACTCTATTTCATGCTGTCCAGATATTGTATTTTCTTCTCAGGTCTGTTTTTAGCTTGGTCTTACAAAAAGTCAGTGGTTGAAATCCTGGTACCTGAACATTTTTGTCTGTTTTGATGAAAGGTTTTTTCACTGCCACATATCAGTTTACCTGAATTTACCGTGCCACAGGTCTGCTCTGTCTTCACTTTTACACCTTCTGTCAAGCAGTGTGTTTCCAAAGCTGTAGGGACTGGTCTTCTTCCTCTGTTCTCTCTTCTTTGGGACTCAGCCCTCATCTGAGTACTCGTGTTCCACCTGCTCCCAAATGCATCCAAAGTCTAAGCAGATTCACAGTTCATTGTCCAACACAAGACTATATTGGGTAGTCCCCAGTTGGGACAGGAAGAACAAAGCTGTCATTTCTGTCCAGGTCTGTGGACTCAAGACTTTCCCAGTGTGAGTGCTTCCTGGACACTCACCAACAGAATTCTCATCACATCAACAGCTGCATCCTTCTCAAGCCTGTGTCATGCTGTTTCTGACCCTTCTGCTTTCCCCAGTCATCAGTCAACAGAAATTAATGCCATTCCACTGATCTTCCATGTATTGGCAATCCTTTGTTAGCAATTCAGATCAAACCCAATAAATCAAGCAAGACCCACCACTAGCTGAAATCAGGGAAGAAATTTGGCTCTGTAATTAATAAAGCTTCATCATACCTAATTTCCACTGTAACAATTAAGTTCTTTGCATCTCCTACAGATTGTCACTATTTTGTGGGGTTTGTACTACTCCTTAAGCTGTGCTGCAGTGAGAACTCTTCCCCTGACATCCCGGGCTGTGGGGGATGTTTAAAACAGTCTGTTGGTCTACTCGTGTATGTAAGGATGACTTACTCATGTGTCATTTTCTAGGACGTGATCCGTGTGTCTTTTTGCAGTTGGTGTGCAAACTTATTCAGAATCATTTTCAGGGTCTCCAGGTTTTCTATGAATCTTTTACAAATTTGTTAAATCATCCAGTGGTCGTTCACTTTCTATTTTCACTTGTCTGATTGATTTTTATAACACCCCAGGCAACAGCAGATTTCCAGTAAAAGCAAACTGGGTCACATCATTTATTTTGCTCACTTCCTCAAGACCAGTTACTGATTTCCTTCCTCAGATTGTTTTATTTCTGATCATATTAGAGGCTGGGAATATTCCCCCTTTATTTTAGCCTGCATTCTCTAATCATAGCAATTTATATATCTATGTATTATCTAAGAGAGAGAAGAGAAAGATAAAAATATTCATATAATAAGATATATAATAAGTATGAGATAAAATATATCTTATTTGTATTTTGGATAAGATGTACTGCATAGATACTTATGTACATAAGATACATTTTATATCTTGACACCCAAGATAATTATAGATATCAAAACTTTTTGTGTGGAGAGAAGTTGAACTCTTAGCCCCCAGGCCTCCCTAAGCCCTGAGACATACTGAAAATGATAATAACCCATGGTTTGTTTTGCCATATTACTTAATTAATCCAGCTGCTCTAGAATTGCATTCTTCTTTCACTGGATATTAAACCAACTTGTCAATTGTAATTGCATAGCTCCTTTGTCCCTTTTTATCTTGTTCAGACCAGTTCTACTGAGTCTCTCTTTTCTTTCTATTCTATCTCTTTATTTCAGTCATTTTCATTTAAAGGAAATGCATGGTATAAAGGACTGAAATTAAAAAAATGGCTAGCAAGTTTATTAAATAATAATTGTCATTCATACAGAAACTTAATTAAAATTTTAAAATATTTTAATTATGTGTGTTGTAAAAGTTAAATCTGTAGAAGTGTAATAAATGTTGCCCACCTACACAATTGTGTATAGGCTACTGTGTTATACGGATAATTCTAACACATCAGTAATAAGTAGCTTCAAGTTTTAAATAAATTCCCACTCTGATGTGTTAAAGATGTGCCAACCTGTCAAAATGGGCTCACAGGGCAACAAGAAAGTGAGTACTTCTGAGGAATATCAGGTAACATTCTGTACTTTCAAAGTTGCTTCTTTTCTCTATACACAAGCACACAAAGTTGCTTTTTAAAAAGTAGGTGCATAGCTTTCTTGTCTTCATTTAATTGTGCCTTCCTGTCATCATTTGTGTTGTTTTGCCCACCAAATATTCCAGAATCGAGAGCTGTGAGCAGCTCCCTCACAGCCTACAGAAGTTCAGTCTTCATCATAACTGCAAGTGAGATCAGGCCCAAATGAACAAGCAGACCTACAGCCAGACAGTTTTGCCATCTAGAGTCTATAAATGAGCCTCAGCCTTCCCCATTGTTTTCCCAGAACAGTCCCCATTCTCACTTCTTCTTGAAAGATGTGGTCCTCACATGTCTTTTCTCTGTAAGTCTCTATCTGTCTGAAGTTCTTCATTTTTTGTTCTTTTCTCATGGAGCTGAAACCTAAAAGCTTCTGTATCAATGCTATCACCGGCGATCTGCTCGTCTTCTTTATATCTTTGTGCATTTGTTTTTGACTATTTTTTAAGTGTATTTAATGTTGAAATCTTTGTGTGGTGTATTATATTTCTTAAATAATGCAATATTGCTGACAAGATTTACATGATGGAATCATTGAAATTGATGTGACAGTCTTGATGTTTCTCTGCTTCTTATTATGAAGTATGTCTGCCGTGATGCAGAAAGCAGTATTCTTGATCCCCTCTTCACTTGACATGATTAGTTGTGCTGTCCTAAACCAAAATCTTAATTCACTCTGAATAGTGACAGTGATTTTGACAATCATTAACACTCGTTCTCAGTGTGAAATCCATTCAGACTTCTCCTTTCACTCCCATTTTTATGAGGCAATAATCCGGTCCAGGTGGATACCTCCAGCACACACTGGAATCATCTGTCACCCAGATGAACTGCAGGCAGCTGGATTACCCCAGCAGCGCAGTGTAAGCGTGCTTCCATGAGTCACCAGGGGATACTGGTATGCATGAGAAACAGAGACTTAAGCATCAGTAAAAGGAGAGAACACTGTAAACTGAAATGCTAGTCTTATCCAAAGTGAGTTGTCTTAAATTTTCTCAGGTGCTGTGTCTCAGCTACAGCTCACAGCCTTTGCATCTAGTGAAAGAAACTTCCTTCTGTCTCAGGCCAGATCCTCTGGGAGCAGTACATTTGACTTTTGGGAGAGGTTCTGATCCTAGGACCTGTGAAATAAGCTCTCCTGTCCAGGAAAGAGCATGGGAAGGCAGCAGACACTAATGGGGAGAGAAGTGACAGGCTGAACTAATAGCCCAGAGTAAAGGGTTCTGCATCCTCTTATCCATATTCTGAGCCATCCAGTCCCACCATCTCCTTCAACAGCATTGGTCTTCATTTAATACTTCCACTTCTGCCGTCTCAGTCTTCAAATATTATTCATTTCCTTGGGTGTGCAAATAGGATGAAATTCTTAAAAGACTTATGCAGCTGGAATCCCTACAACTGTCAACAACTGCTTAAAGAACAAACAGAAAGAGTCTGAGGCCACCCTTGCCAGCTTCCAAAGATGATGAACTAAGCCACACACATAGTTCCTACGCAAGAAATTATAATAAATCAGGCTAGTAGCCTCATGTCTGGCAAAGACTGTATCAGCCTAAGGGTGCAAATATCATTTGGATGACAAGGTTTTAAGCTGTTTCAAAGTTACTGCCAGTGAATAAGCTGCTGCACTCCATTACCAGCCTCCCCATTCAAAAAATAAATTACAAATACATGTACTTAAGTGAGTTTCAGAACAAATTAAGACAAGGTTACAGGCAGAATTGTCTTTTTCCACCTGAAAGGATCACCTTCCACTCCGCAGACCTCTAAAGCACATCATACACCTAGAATGCAGAACCTAAAAAAGAACCTCCATGTATTCCTCTTCCATAATCTGACAAGTTCATGTTCCTGAAATAAATTTAGCCTGTTTTAGTAAAACCTCGTTTTCTGCTTCAAGGCTATGGGATTAACATTATCATAGTTAGGAGAGTTGCAACGAAGAGCCTACCAACAGCCTCTAGCTGTGTCTATAATTACATTTTCCTAAAATTTCCCACTGGTGCACTGGTCTTCTTGTACCTCTACCTCATTGTCAATGGCTATGCTTTTTGAACTGCTCAGAACTACCTAACTGACTAAAACTCCAGTGGCTTGTACTATGCAAATCACTACTACCAGCAGAGACCTATTGCAAAGCTGGCATGACTGTCACATTGTTTTAGAAAAGGGACAGTAAACAGGAGAGCACTGCCTCTGCCACACAGCTCAGGCAGCTCTTCCCACACTACCTGAGAGCTCCTTTTGCTACCTATTTTGAAGTTCTGGCTATGAACACGCTGTTCCAGCAACAACAGTTACTAAACAACTCAACAGACCTACCTGGTTTGTGCCTATCAATTTACAATCAAAATTGTTCTGATTTAAGGAACAAGTCCTCATGCTGTTAAAATACAGTAAGTTTCTCTACACCAAAAGAAATCACTTTTAGGTTGTTTTACCAATCTAAAAGTCAAATGGATGCTGCATATGTGCAGAGCAGTGGAACTGGCTGCCCAGAGAGGTTGTGGAGTCTCCTCTGGAGGCATTCAAAACCCGCCTGGACTTGATCCTGTGCCACCTGCTCTGGGTGAACCTGCTCTAGCAAGTGGGATGGACTAGATGATCTCCAGAGGTCCCTTCCAAGACCAATTCTGTGATTCTGTGATTCTGTGATATATGTAGTCTAAACACATACTTCCATTAAACATCTGGTTTGCATGTTCTTTTTAACAACAGGGAAGACAGCCATGTTTCATGAGGTTTTAAATGTCCAGTACAGTATTCCTTTATTTTATATCCATAAATTTCTTGTTACTATGAATTACGTATGAAAGTAAGACAGCACTTTGATGCAGTTTGGAAATACCTTGTTTACCTAGTTACAATTAATAACAACATGAAGAAGGCTGGGTGATTCTGTGTCTGAGAGAAGGATATGAAACCATCCACTTCTAGATATGAATCCAGTTCTGGATTGATATCTAGAGTAAGGAGTAGTACTGACCAATTTACTCAACTCATCATCCCATGAACTTAATTGCACTTTAAAGTATTAATTTCTAATCACCTAGAATTACTTTTCCACATCTTTAGTCTACCAAAAGCTAAGGATTAATTGGTATTTTCATTTTAAATTGTTGTAAGTGGGTATAAAACACTAAAGCAGTGCTACAATGACAAGGCAGCCAACTTGCTAACCCACATGGCTAACTACCACTGCTCAGAAGATCGTCCACATTATCACTTTGTTACCTTACCATACTCAGCTCTTTTCTATGACCTTTAAGTCAGATAGCGTGCATTTTTAGGTGGTTTTATTTTCTTTATGGTATGGTTGCAACACAAAGTCCATCCACTGGTTCTTTGATAACAAGTTTAAGTAGCCTCAGTTCTCTAACATTACTCAGTGAGAAAGAGTCTCTAATTGTTGCTAATGCAATAATTTCTTAGCCTGGAAGTAATATCATGGACAGCAATCAGAAAAATTAGCAGATTTTATATTTCAGCAGTAAGACCCCAAGGAACAGCATACAGGGAAAATGAGTTCTGGAGAGGCTTATTGAGAGCTATGGTTGACTCACATTGGCAAGGCCAAGCATATTGTTGTACTTCTGCTGAAGAGAAAGGGGACTTCAGTCTCTCAGCCAACAACCAGACAGCAGGATTTCTGCTTTCACTGCAAACTACAAAAGATTGTAAAGATGGTGCAATCACAGTTTGATAGTTCTTTATGCCAAGAAATTTTAGAAGAAAACAGTTTTTAAATTCAATCTCTATCACGTCTGTTTGCTAAGAATTCTCAAACAAGAGAAAGCACTGCAAGACGCTCTTAGCACATGTCAAATGATGCTATATATAAAAAAGAAGGTGATTAAAAATAAGTGCATCTTATTCCAAACATCAGGGATACAGTATGCAGTAAAAGACAACATAATTTTGTGTAATTGAATGTAATTTTTCTACTGGCAAAAACACCTAAATGTCAGCTATAGGCACAGACAACATGGCAAGACAGTCCATGATATCACTTCCAGAAACAGGCCAAGAAATTATTGCACAAGCAACAATTAGTGAAGGAAAAAGAAAACGGGGGAACTCTTTCTCACTGAGTAATGTTAGGTGGTGATTTAGAAAGCAATTGAGAATGTGATAAAAACACTATTTTTAATCATACTTAATACTTGTAAGTCACCAGCTATATTCACTCTAAACATTTCTTTTCTGAAGCTTAGTTTTTAAACAGTTCTAGTGGGGGGAAACAAAGAGACATCTGATCGCGTCTTCTTACTCTATTAAACAAGTCTTTGTCTCCCTCTTGTGTTCACAGCCTACAGTTAACACAAATTTGAGAGAAACATGAATGAAAGTCTCTTTCAAATATTTACAGGCACTGCTTTAAACCCTCTTTTTCAAGTCATATGCAAAGCAACATGAATATTTCTCAGCTAAATAAATACTTCCTAGATAAAGGGTAGTTCACATCCAATAAAAGCAGGTCAAAAAAATTGCAAATTAGACTGAACAAAATCAATGCAGTTCCTTTGTGGTTTATGATTGATTTTTTTTCCCCCTTCTAAAATACTGCATCTAACGTTTCTTGGTAACCTGCAATATAGTATTTTGCAAAAAATTATCCAAGACCTCTAAATATTTATTTTAACTGCCAGGCTGCTAAATTTACATTATCTCATCAAGCAATGACTTTCAAAAGTATTAACCTCAGAAGGGGGAGAAATGATTAATGCACAGAGGAAATATACCACTAAATGTTAAACTAATAAATTATTAAATTCTGCAATATATTAGTAAATTTGCCTGGTTTTATTTCCGAAGGGAATATCTGGACCTAAGGTGGATATATAATAAATTTTTGATGCACATACACATCTATGCCTCAACTCATTAAGCAGTGTGAGACTCCTTTAAACAAAAGATATTAGTACATAAGAAAGACCCTCTAACATATCATATAAAATTTACCATTTTATTTTTTCATTTATTTTCCTTTCTCTCATGTTTGCAATGGCTAAGATAACTGTCTTTGTGGAATGCCTAGAATGTGGTTTGTTGCTGTATTTTTAAGTTTTCTTACATTGAATGTGTCCCCCCTTTAAGAAGAATAGGTAAAGCAGAGCCTTTAACTTTGTAAGGGAACAAATTTCCTGTTTAAATCAAGTCACATTCCTTGGAAAGCACAGCATCTGGCACATAAACATTTGAACCTCCAGGATAGGAGAAAAAATTTTCTATGAACTCTTAGAATTTGTACAAGAATATTCCCCATATTCCCAAAAATGTGACACACATGGACAGCTACTATGAAATCCTTTGGGTGAAAAAAAAAAAAAAAAACAGGTCCATAATTTTTATCAAATGGAAGTCTAGAGTAAAATCAGAACATTTCAGCTGTTGAGTTACATGTCTCTTACTTGCTACAGGTCCATCCTACCAGCAATGGCTTGTAAACTTGTATTTCTCTTTACTACTAGATATCTGTACCTTTCCCAATGGAGAATGAAGACCTTAGGCCAAATCCTTTTCTCATATATGATTTAGCCACATACACCTCAAAGTCAGGCCTTGTGTATTCTTTTCAATAAACTCACATAGATGATCCAGTCCTAGCAGTACTTAAAGCATTAAAAAATACTTTTTTTTAATGAAAAGAATCTCTTTTGTAGCCCTTTTGTAGAGCTTGGATATATTTGCTATCATTTCTTTTCCCATTTCCTGCCTCTCCAAAAGGTGACAAGAATCTTCCATCTAACTTTTTGTTTGGTAAAATAAGTAGGAACCGAACAACAAGACCTTTAAGCAAAGAGTCTTTTAATTTAGCCATCAGTCTGCAAATAATTTGATACTACATAGCCAGTAATTATCTAAAACTATTTATACACTCTTACTACTATTGTGAGTGACTTGGAGGACATTAAATCCTTATAAACCTTTTGAGGATTGTACCTTAAAATGCTACTTAATGCTTATGTTTTTGACCCAATGGAGGGCCTAAATTTTTTCTTCTTTTTCTAACTCTCAGTTGCTCTAATAGAAAATATCAACAGCTCTCAAGCTCTTCCATGCTTTCAGTTACAAGAGTTCTTTTTTTATTCAGCAGTCTGTGATCTGATTTTCCATAAACCTCTAACTCCATTGACCTCAGCAGGATGGCACATAGCTCTCTGAAGTTGTAACCCATCACCCTGTTAGGTTCTCACTGTTCCTATTTAAAGGAGAAATGAAATAGTGTTGTAAGTTTTATGGCTTTGAAAATCTCTCCAAAGGGGGACAGAGAGAATGTTGAAGTATTCCTTATAATAACCTTTTCTTACCTAGCTAAAGAGCAAGGCGGCATAGTAGAGCTAAAATGAAGTTGGTTTGCACTGCTTGTTCAGTGGTTATCGTCTTTGCCATACCTGCACTTGAATATTTTCTGTCTCCCTAACTCTGCTTTCCTCCTTCTACATTTGCTTTTACTCAGACAGCAGACGCAATCACAATGAGATGTAAGTAGGATTTGTAATCCATCCTGAGGGGGTTGAATGATAGGCAGGCCACAAGGAGACAGATACTGATGGGGTGATCTGTGGGATGAGGAAGAGTTTCAACACTTCTGTCACATTCTATTTCTAATGCAATGTGATAGAATGATCTTAGACCAAAATGTAGAGTCAAGTCAAATTCTCTTCAACCTTCAGTGGGGATTTGGTTTAAGTACTGAAGTATTTAGTCCACAACACAACAGTGTCCAGTAGGAACATTACTGAAAATGAGTTTTGAACTGGCAGTAATATTGGTGCATTTGGCATTAGATGCTGCATGAATTCAGCTGCATTTAGACAAGCCAAGAGGACTAGCATGTGGGCAGTAATTTCCATTGTTTGTTTTACTCCTGTATCCTTTGATAGCCAGCTGGTGATGGATGAGATGCAGTGGAATGATGTAGCCTCCCTCTTCTGAAAGCTCTTTTGTACAGCAATCCAGATACTAATAAAACCCTGTGAAATACCACATTTTTACGAACTGCTAAAGTGATATGACTGTTATATGCTGATAATGATAAATTGAAAGAGTAATTGACAATAGTTTATTACCCTTTTCCTTGAAAGAAAATCACTCATATGGCTAAATGCTACCAGTATATTATGGAAATGAAGTCATTCTCTTCCCTGGCCGTTATTCTTACAGCTAGAAGCCATGTCTTCTATTTTTGCATCTTTCACGGCTGTCCAATTCTGAACTCCATCTAAAAAAGGACCGCTCTTTTTCTTCTCTTTGTGGCACACAAAATACTATGATCCAGACAAGGATTGCAAGACTTAAATCCTCTGACAGACATAATAGCACCAAAATATTCTTGTAACCTAAGAGATTGAAAGGAAACATTTCATCATATAGAGCATAATGATACAGTGTAATTTCCTGAACAGGTCACTGATTCAAGATAGTAGTGCAACAAATACCTAACTTGGAAAAGAAAAAATCTAAACTAATTAAAGAAAGAGGGAGTTATCTGAATAATTAAAAAGTCACCCTTATTTATACAAAGAAAGATTAGCATACAAGAGCTCATCTTTAGTCCTCAACTCTGAAAACACATCAAAGATCACCTGTTTTGGAAGAGAGAAAATTAATTAGATCACTAGTCATTCAGTGTAACCATTCACCCCAATAAAATTGTGCTTCCATTAAGTTTGTGACTGCAGAGATGTAATAAATACACAAATAGTATGGAATATCCTTCAAAGAGCTGAAAGAAAGGTTTTCATGGCCACATGTCTATTGAAAGTGACATGAGCTCCTGAGTATTCTTTTTTAAAGGAAATGTTTAATTGCTCTTTATCGAGCAGAACCTTTCCTTCTGCTTGTAAAAGAAATTATTGCTTTTCCCCTCTGGTTCAGTCAGAGGAAGTTAATAGTCCCAGTTTCCTCTGGCAGCAGAGATAGTTAATGACTGGGAGACTGTCATTAACAGGGTTTATTGCCCAAATTACAATCTAGTTCCTAACCAGCCTTCTCTGTTTAGATTACCCTCCTGGCATTTTGGTGATTTTCTGACTTGTTTTCCCGTTCACAGAGACAGATCTTTGATATCTAAAAATGTTATGTGTTTTTAAAAATAATATTCACAATATATTGCTGCAAATTCTTAAGTGCATCAGATATGTGTATGTCTAAACTTCATTACACCAGTTTAAGCACTTCCCAGCAAACGTGACTCTTTAGTGTGCAGTGAAACTTAGGTTCACTCACTCAAAATAAACTAGTTCCTTCTCTGCTTTCACGTTGTTCCTCTCACTGTAATGTCTAAATGCTGCTATTAAGGCATACGTATAAAACCAAAATTGTATATGTACATACTTACAATTTTTTTAAGGTTAAGAAAAAAAAAAAAAAGACTACAGTCCTGTGTGTGTATGTAATAATAATTCTTACTTTGACATCATGAATGCACATAGAGATTTGCTGCAAGAAGACCAAAGTCCCTGCTTCATAGTGCTAACAAAGCACCCAGAACACATCATGGAATGAGGAAACTTAAAGAAGTTTTAAGATAGATTTTCTCTAATTAATTAGCACTTTAGAAATAAGAGAAATGTTATACAAAATGAAAATTCAAAATTTCAGGAAGGCAGATTTTGGAATTACGTACTTGAGAACTTCTTTGGTATTATGCTTGATAGTTAAGTTCCGGACTTTCTAAACAGATACATATGAAGCCGACAGTAACTCAGAGAGAAATACAACAGCAAGAAATATATAAGCCAAATTCTTATCATGTCAAGAATATCAATAAAAACACTGTACAAATTAAACCAGTTGTATTGTCATACATGGCCAGCAGTAACAAAACTCTACCAAGATATGACCAAGGTTTGAAATATGACAAAGCACCACCATGAATTTCAAATGCTATTATTGCCTTTGTATTCAAAAAGTCTCCAAAATTTTGCACCATTTTAAAAAGCCAGGATATGCAGAATATTACCTCACATTCATTGGAAGTGGGAGAAAGCAGTGATTCTTTTAAATGTACTACCCACTACCTATCTCTACATAGAGATAACCTCTAGTTTCGTTATGGTTAAGGACTCATACAAGAGTATACGTATACACAAGTATCCTTGTCTTTATAAGAGATGTTGTAACAGGCAAACTAAAAACATTCTGAACTATCAGGATGATTTATTGGAATGATTAATTAATATTTATAGACCACTTGATATCATTAGCTACAGCATGTTACAGGAGTGAAATAGAAATCAGCAGCATCAAGTGACAGAGGACCATATAGCCAGGGGATAAAAGATGTGTCTTCCAGTGGTTGTTTATTTTTAGCTATCGTGATGAGTAGAGCTGTTAAAAATAAATATAATATTTCTAAAAGGCATAGAGTGCTTTGAAGTTCAGAATTTTAAAGTCCAGTTTCAGCCTTGCTTTATTCCTTCCTTACTGTGTTAGTATTCTCTTTGGCTCAGAAACTCATTTCTTAAAGGTTGAGATACAGAATAATAATGCAAAAGGCTTCAGCTGACGACAAATTCCTTAACATTTTTATTTTGTGTTCTTACTGTGATATACAACATGATTTCCTGAGTCAGGTACCATGTTCTTTAGGGACCATAGTGTACACACAGATTCTCCAGAAGAGCTGCATCACTCCCTGATTTCTGCCTAGGAATTGAAGGCTCTTCCACGAGATCAGCAACAGCTGCACCCCAAACACCCTACAACAGTTACATCAACCTGTGAAAGAAAAAGCTCTTTAAATTAGCTCTGTTGAGCAGCACCACTTTCAAGGGAGCTCTCCTTCTAATAAAAGTCATCAGACGTGAAATTTGTGGCTCTGAGTCTTCAGCAATCAAGTGCTATCATTCCACGTTGACAGCACAGAAAGGGATTAATAGCCTCTTCAAACAAAATCAGACATCCCTTGAGTAGTATGTGAAAGTAAAATTGAGGGCTGGGTTGTTGTCTGCAGTAGTCGTTTACTTCGACCATTCCAAGAGTGGGAAAGAAAAAAAGACTCTGAGCCCAAACCAGAGTCTTATAACAGAGACAGAACAGCTGCTGCAGCATTCCTACTCCAACATATCATCTTAAGACCTTCATTCTTTATTTCAACCTGACGAAAACCTAAGTGCCTTCTCCAAGTGACAGTGAAAGCCACAGCCCTGCTAGGAGCAGCCATCATTTATTCAGAAGCCAAGGAATTTCAGCCATTGTAAAAGCAAATAAAAGATGACTCCCTGTGTGCTACAAAGCTTATGTGGAAAGAGAGACATAACTGAGGAGTGAAACAAGGGATCCATTCATAGAATAATCTAGGCTGAAATGACAAGGTTATGATCCCTGTGCTGATTGTACGTACAACTCATGGCCTTGAAGATGACTCTGGTGTTGCACTAGATGCTCCCTGTCAACCTGAGCTCCACCTCCGCTCACTTTTGCAAGTCCTCACAGCACAAAGCCCAGTGCCAACAAATACATTTCCTAACTTCATTCTGCTCTTTGGCTAATTTTCAGTTCTTCTCTATGCATTACGTGTATATTAAGCATCACTAGCAATGAAGGTCTTGCATTTGGATTACAGGTACATGATAGGATGACTTGGAAATAGGAGTCTAACACGGGAAGGAGCATGGTAGATAGTGGGCATCTGAGAGCACCCCTTAGGACAAAACTGCACCTCAATTTTTCAGATCCCACTGTCTGAGCATAACACTCACTCATTCAGCCCTATCTTACACCTTCCCTCCTCCTGAAAAAAATATACTGCTGCTTCATGCATCTGCCATGCAGGTATCTGATAATTGGAATCATAGAATCATTGAGGTTGGAAGAGGCCTTCAAGATCATCCAATCCAACCACCTACATACATCACCACTAAATCATATCACCCAGCATCACATCCAGATACGTCTTGAACATCTCCAGGGACAGTGACTACGCCACCAACCTGGGCAATCTATTTCAATACCTAATCTCTCTAACAGTGAAAAAACTTTTCCTAGTGTCCAATCTGAATCTCACCTGTTGCAATTTAAAGCCATTTTATCTCATCCTTTCACTATGGACACGGCAGAAGAGACCGACCCCGCCTCACTACAACCTCCTTTCAGGCAGTTGTAGAGAGCAATGAGGTCCCCCCTGAGCCTCCTCTTCTCCACACTGAACAACCCCAGCTCCCTCAGTCATTCCCCATAAGACATGTTTTCCAGTCCCTTCACCAGCTTCATTGCCCTTCTCTGGACACACTCCAGCACCTCAATGTCTTTTTTGAAGTGAGGGGCCCAAAACTGAACACAGCACTCGAGGTGAAGCCTCACCAGTGCCGAGTACAGCAGGACAATCACTGCCCTGTTCCTGCTGGCCACACTGTTCTTGATGCAGGCCAAGATGCCATTGGCCTTCTTGGCCATCTGGGCACACTGCTGGCTCATATCCAGCCGGCTGTCACCCAGCACCCCCAAGTCCCTTTCTGCTGAGCAGCTTTCCAGCCACTCTTCCCAAGCCTGTACCAGTGCCTCGGGTTGTTGTGGCCCAAGTGCAGGACCCAGCACTTGGCTTTATTGAACCTCATCCCGTTGGCCTCTGCCCATCAAACCAGCCTGTCCAGATCTCTCTGCAGAGCCTTCCATACCCTCAAGTAGATCAACAATTCTTTCATGGTGCAAGCCTGTGAAACAGGAGGATAACCTGAGGATGGGGGGCTTGCCTCTGCCTAAAGGAAGACATCCCCTGGAGTAGCCCAAAGCCTCACTACCTGCTCTGGCACCTGAGCTCCCTCCCTACTGCAATCTGGGACCCAACAGACTGGCATCATGGTAAACTCTGTAGCCTGTTCATAGGCTTTATAAAGGCAGACTATATGCCAAAAGCCCTACAGTTATTTCACACATACTTGTTAATGGGACCTTTATTTTTTAAGTCAAACAAGTTCAAAACAGATTAATCTGATCCCTCAGCCTCATAGGTGCCATGTATTGGATGAGGAGATAACTGGTTTTGAGTTCTAAGAGCCAGATAAATTTCATTTATCCTCTTATTCCCAACCAAAAGGAGGTGTACAGTTTTAAAAGTAAGATACTACAAAGTATGCTTTAATGGGCTATTAACAGAGGCATAGTATAAATGTGTGGCAGACAGCCTTTACTTTCTCTTGCTAAACGCTGCATTAATGACCAATTAAATATTCCCCTGAACTAGCTCATTTGCTGATAGAGCTAAGCTTCTAAGCCATATTTTAGAAAACTAAGTTGTTATCTTGCAGTATATTGGATAATACTGTGCAGCAGAAAAAAATCTATGCCAGTAGTATTAATAAGGCAAACAACTCCACAGACATTCATTCAGTTACACTTCAGGCAGTACTCAACAACACCTCAGGAAAATCAGATCTGGAGAATTAAACACTGCCCTTAAAGAAAATGACAGAAGTGCCGTGGCTGTGGGTAGGAAGGGCACCACGGTGCAGGATGCTGGGGGGTTGGGGGGGAGGGCTCTCTGTTACGAGGAAGGGACTGACCTGACTTGCAGTGAATGCAAAAGACAGCCTTTACCAAAGCCTTGCTTCACTGATTGTGGGCATCACTATGTCAATGCCCATACGCTCAGTCTAACAAGATGGGCATCACGGTTTATTCATAGGACATATAAACTCCTGCACCTCTCCACAAAACAATGGCCTCCTCAGCCATAAAAGTCCTTCAGCTGTCAAGCTCATTTTATGCGCCCTTTGGCCTCCAGTAGTTTACCCCTAACTGTCACAGATTAATAAAGAAAGAGAAACAAAAGGAACAAAAGGAACAAAAGGGAAAATGAATTCTTCTGTCTCTTTTAAAAGCAAAAGAATAATAAGGTCACTTGCTCTGCATTTCTTGCCAGAAGTCCTGCCCCTAAGGCTGTGGGGCTACAGAATTCTGCAGACCAGGTTTCTCACAGGAGGGCCCTCAGCCTACCACTGTGTAAGCCCTCGAGAGTCTGGAGGGAAGCACCTGAGCTGTAGTCCATCTTGTTCTGACAGTGATCTCTTGACTGATGTGAGACACCTGCCATCTTAATGCAGCTCTCTGAAGAAATAACCTTACTTTGGCATCCTTTAATGCAGAGCCATGCCATCTCAGCCTGCTCATCAGCATTCAGCTTGTGAGCACCTGGCCCATCAGTCAGCAGCGATGGCATTTGTTGACATTGGTGCCCAAGCCCCAACTTTTCACCCACTCCACTCATCTCTTCTCTTTTATGCTTCTCTGCCCATCCCCATGTTCCCACACCACAGTTACCTAGCCCACACCGTTTTGATCTATCTCCCTGAAAAGGGTGGACTCTCTGGGAATCTAAGACACCAAAACCAACTGCTTACTAGACATGTTCAGGTGTGATTTCTGAAATATTTATAGCATGGCCAAGTTCAGGTAGGGAGCTTGAGCACTTCGTCACAAGGTCTTTTCAAACTCCTGCTCCAGAATATGGGAACTCACCAGTTAAGTAATTCTGGTCATCTGTTGTTCCTCATTTAATACAGATCTACCTTCTTTCTGGAACTCAGAAATGGCTGAATTATTTCCCTGAATACTTTGTCCTGCAAGATCAGCTTGAGGCAGATATTCAGGAAGCAAATTGTCTGCCTACAAATTTTAGCAAAAGTACAAGCTAGTGAATATGGGCTTTTAAAATAGGAAGTTTCAGGCAAGTTTGGTACTGGTGCTGTAACCACTTCAGTTGTAATAACCACTGTCTTGTGGGGTGGTGGGAATGACTTCAGAGGAGCTTTAAAAATGTGTTTCTCTGTGAATGGTTTCGCAATCCCATCCATGGGACATTTTCACTACAAGGATCACTGTCTGAGTGGGTTACAAAAGCAGACAACCACTACAGGAACAGCGGGTTGCCTGTGCTCTTCATACAGACACTTTTAATTCTTGCATTCACCTTGCCTCTGCTACTATTCCCAGCTTCATCTCTGACTCTGAATTTCCTTTGCTCAGAATATTGTCTCAGTGTGAATCCAAATTACCTGTGTCTTCAATATCTCTTATTGAATAGTATTTTTGTAATAGGACCATAAACCAGAGCACTGCATTTTGTTAGAAGCAGCACAGCAGGAATTTATAGTGTTTCATATTAATTGTCCCTCAATTAATGGAAATTTCTTCTCCTTTACACTAGCATGGGACACGTATCAGGTGACCAGCCAAGTTCTGATTGAGTTGCTTTCCCTTCATTAAACCTTATGTATCCCACTCAACAGACGAAACAGTGGCATCAGCAGCATTAAGAGCAGCTGCAGAGTTTCTGGGAGCATTGTGATCTCTGTGATGAACTGCAAAGTATCCTGCAATACACTGTAAATGATTGTGTATCACCTTCAATCAGCTAAACTGGCTGACTGAAGGTTTGAATTCGGAAAGAGATCCAAGAAGTACCATGACTCGAGGTTTGAATTTGGAAATAGATCCAAGAAGTGTTATGACTCAGAATATACCTGGAATAGTACATACCAAGGCCCACTGCCAACAAGGTCTCTGGCTTAACTGCTATAACTTTACATCTTGTTGCTATAACGAACAATCTGTTATCAGTTGTCCTTAAAAGGAATGTAAAACAGAAGTAAGCCAAATAATTTAAATGAACAGCAGTAATGGAATGAGGGTCATAGAATCCCCTTTTAGCCCACATTTTTAACAGTAGTTAAATTCTTTTCACAGAATTATCACTACTTTCTAGAACTGAGCTTTTAATACCATTGCAAGTTTTTAATCTAGGGACTGGAATTTTTGAGACTTCATTTTAGACTACAGAATACCCTTTATAGATAAAAAAAAGTCATAAGGTAAGCATCACTTTAAGAATAACCTTGAAGCAGCCTCCACACTCAGGAGCCTGGGACATTTCATCCCACAGGCTCCCTCAGATCACAGGTTTTCCAAGTGAGGTGCATGATGTATAAAACCTGTAAAACAGCCTAAAGATACTCTGAATACAGTCAGTCAGACATGTAACAGCCTATTCACCGCTCCTTAAATCCTTAAATGAAATCAATTTCTCTTTCATGGTTCCATGCTGCTGGATCAGGATTTCTCAGACATATACTGCAACTTGCCCCCAGCTGCCTATGGGGACTGGAAACTTTACAATTTGTGAGCCAGAATGGTAAGCTGAGGCAGAAGACTTCAGCCTTGCAAGTCACATCAGAGCTGTGGCTATCTCTGATGGTGCCCCAGTTCCAGTAAAATACTGCTGATCTGGCTTTTTACTCCTGTGCAACTTACAAACTGTTTCTGTTTTGCATTCTTGGATCTCATCTCTACATGAAGCTGAATCATGCTGTTATTTATAGTCCATAGAATAGATTTCTTCCTGACCTGAACTACAATTTGCCCAGTGAAGTACAGGTTTGTTAAGCCTTGTAACACGGTAATGCATTTGCTGACCTTTTGTGATCTTGACTGAAGTTGAACTTTGCAGATTTACTTGCACCTAATCATTGATCATTTGCTTTTACACTGAATAGGGCCCTGTAGCAATGTCTTTTGCACACACTGGCACACGGGGTGCTAGCAAGCACTGTGAGACACTTAGTACAGAGTGAGGAGAAGCGCGACAGTATGACTCTCTGATTTCCTTCTGCCCTTGTGGATCTTTCCCATCAATATCACCTGAGACTGAGAGAACTTCCCAGCCTTTGACATTTTCTAAATGGCTAGCCTGTTTGTTTGGCTTAATCTGAAATAAAAGACATCCCACTGAAATACAAGGTTATTCTTTGTGTGGAAAAGACATAACAAAAAGCCTTTCTACATTCTCCGGGGCTTAACAAAGAGGATAATGGGTATCAGCACTCCAGATTATTTATATTCTCTTAGGAGCATCTTCCTCTGTGAAAATAGTTTCATTATTCTACAAAGACATACACTTCCTGTCTACTTCCAATTTAGCCTTTTTCCAGAACTAAACCTTTTAACAAGATGCCTTTGTGCATAATGTCCTCCCTTTCATGGAGACAGGGAAAGCCACACAAAGTGTGTGCTGCTTCGTATGACATCCTCAGACGTCTCATCCTTTAAGTAAATTCCTCAATGCCTTTCACTCTACATGAGCATTCTTAATAAAGTAAGTTCGTATTTTCTACAATCAGGAATGAGAATCTGAAAGAAATTGTCTAAATAAACATAATTTTAATGAAATTGAGAACTAGAAGCAAATGCACTGGGCCAGTCTTCTAATGCTGCTCATTTTGCTTCAGTAAGAATTTAGCAATACTCAGCAGTATTCTGGCTCAGTATTTGCAGGTGCTATTTCAGTATTGTTGAGCCAAGGCTATTCTAATCTCTGAACTACACCTGTTATTTATTTATCCTATTCTCAGCATGAATTATCAATCATGCTAAACTTCCACCATTTTGCACTGTGCAGAACAAATTCACTGGTGGTACAAGTGAATCCAGAAGTAGGATTTACACTAGCTTTATTCCAAAACAGAAGACTTGTTTCACCACCAGTGTAGAACAACTGGCCACTGCCAACTTTTCATGGTGCTGAAGGAGCACTACCTGCTAGTCAGTGGCCAGTTGTCCCGGCCGTAAGTTGGCAGTGTAAAAGTGCCTTGCAGCCAGTTGGCATTGGTGAGTTGGCAGCATCTAGTTGTTCCTTTCCCTGTCCCAGTAACTTCAGGTTCCAATAGAAAGTTTCTGTCTTTCTTATAAGCCCCCTTTGTATACTGAAAGGCCACAATAAGGCCTCCGCAGAGCGTTCTCCAGGCTGCACAACCCCAACTCTTTCAGCCTTTCAGAGAGATGTTCTGTCCCTGTGATCACTTTCATGGGCCCACTTCACCTCTGGACCCACTCCAACAGCTCCATGTGTTTCTGGTACTAGGGACCACAGAGCTGGGTGCAGTATTCCAGGTGGGGTCTCATGAGAGCATCCGTTCATACATGACCAATACAGAGATTTTATTTTGTCAGGGTTTAACATCTTGAAAATAATATCCATGGAAGAACTGTAGAACTGTTTCCATATTGGATAAATCAGCCATATTTCACTGTATATGTAACATCATGGGAATCAACATTATCAGAACACAAACTAAAACTTCACAAAAACAAGAGTACCCACAATATCTCTTAAAACTTGAAGGATCTGTGGCTGATTTTTCAGATGCATTCCTTCACATGTGTAGAAAATAGGAGTTGGGTTTTTTTCATTCAGATGTGGTTCAGAGCATCTACCAACAAGTAGCAAGATATCAAACCAAACAAAACTTGGTGGAGAGCTAGTGTCAGAATCCCACATATGTGGTTACTTTCTTTGTGCCAACTGTGTTAGCAATTGAAGTGGTATTCTGACTTCCTGTATACCTTTGAGCATTTTACATGAAAAGGCTGAAGGATTGCTGGTAATATAGTGGATTATTTTTCACTTACTTACATGTACACTGAACTGCCAGTTAAAGATTCTGTCTAGTGCTGTTAAACTAACAGTTTCCTTTCAAAGTAATGCTGTAATTAAAACCAGTGCCAGAGGGCATTTGGAACACAATGGGACTGCTTCTCCAGTTGTAACAGAGATGTAAAGAAGCAATTGAATTGATAATTTTGTTCACCTGCAGTTAATGTTACAGTAAATCACACACTGGGGGTACATTGTGCGCCTGTGTATACAAAGTGAGACAGTAGTGCTACACTCACATTTAACTGACACCTATAGGTGTGTTCTGCCACAATTCCCAGTTTAGCCATGTTTTCACTACCTCCCTTATGGTGACATTAGTAGTCATGGAGCCACAAAATAAGCAGTACTCCTCCTGGATGAGGAGAGCAGGGAAGCAAGGCAGAGGGCTACCTCTTAAAGTGACTCCAACTCATACACCAATAGGTAAAATGGCTACTCCACAATAACAACTTCATCTTGTATTACTATCTTAATATTTTTCTTGTTTCTATTCCTCCCCTTCAGTTTTACACAACTTAGTTCCAAAGCCTTGCAATATATCCACCAGTTCACCAGCTATCACCCAGCATTTATCTTGTACATATTTCACCACTAACTCAGTCCAGTTATTCCTACAGAAGTCACGATAAGCTCTACTGTCAGTGTTGATCACCCTGTCTCTTGCCATTTGATAGGACCACTCCTCACACCACCAGAGCAATGTCCTGTCTTACCTCAAACTACTTCACATCACCAGCCAGATTTAAGAAACTGAAGACAAGCTTCCATGCCATACCAAGAAGGAGGAGCTACAATTTAGGTGGCTAACAAATATCTCCCCAGCCAAAACCTTTAATTTCATTCCTGATAGAGGGACCCAACATACAACTCAGAGTACCGGGACATCAGGTGAAGTGCAACCACAACTGAGACAAGCATTAATACCTGCCTACTTCTAAGGCAGGAGATCTGTTTTCACAATAAAAACATGTCCAAAAGCAGCATGATTGGAGCTGTCCTGGTAGGGAAGAAAAGCCACAGGGCAGTGTGACCCTATACTGGCAGGGCAGCACCAGCCCAGAAGTTTTTCAGCTTTTATGTTGCTTTAATTCTTATGTGTCGAGCTACAAAACCTAGCACCAGAGCTTGAAAGTTTCATACAGTTTGTTTCAAGAACAAAAACTACTGCTCACACTATGGAAAAATATTTATTCACTCATACAACATGCAGCATTTCCTAATACCTTCCCTAGTTTTAGCAATATGTCTCTCAAATGTTTTCAGTTTACATCATGGAACTAAAAGAATCATACTCAGATTTGTTCATTATATTATAAATTCTAAGCAGTTTAATGGTAATTTATAATAGTTTAGCAAATTTCAACCTTTCCCACATGACTTCTTCATATCTTTTTTGCAATTAATCCATTTACTAAAATACTCAATTTTTGCTTTTTATGCATAGTGCAAAAGTAGGAGATTGAATTAAAATTTCCTGGGACTTCAGAAACTGTACAGCTTTTGTTTGTCACATCAAATACATATTTATTCCTTAGCTACTTAAAAAAATAAGTGTATTTTCACAAGCTACCAGTTCTTCCATATATCTCCTTGCACCTCTTTGATCATACTCCTTCAACAATTCAGTAATCCATTGGTAATTATAACTTCTTAACTTCTTTAGCCTAAAAAGGACAAATTTATCTCAGACTATCATAAATACTGCTTTTAAATTATCAAGAGTCCAATTACCAGCAGGAATGGGGATACTTCTTTCCAATTAAAGTGACTGATTTCATGTAAAACCTTGTAACATTTCACTTTTTAATTAGTTATGTCCTTATCAAATACAAAGATGTTCACCCTCATTTATTTTCTATCCAGAGAATAAAATACCTTAAACATTAATCACACACCAATATAGTGCCAGATGTAATAATGCTTTCAGCATACTTTGACAACTTCTAATCCATCAGTGTATGACGTCTTTTATTCCCATTTCATTCCGAACATTTACTTGAAAGTCAAGAATAGGCTTAAGTCTTTTACATCCAAACATCCTGGGTACATCTAAAAATATTAATCCAGTTGCAAGTTGAAAAGAAAAACAGGATTAAACAGAAACAGGGAAAAAAACATGACAATACACAGAGTCAGCTGACACACATGTCACGACTGCCCACACTGCTGTCCATATGAATCATTTGCCTCCACTAGATTACTAGTTAAATAGGGATGTGGCAACTCAGATTTATTTCATTCTTTTGTGCTGGGCTCAGAAATGGCATCACAAGTACTATGGAAAGATCCTGTTGTTGACAGCTGACAAGAGTCCCCTGGGACAGGGCACTTTCCTGATCTGTCTCACCTGGGCTAGAACACCACACAGTGCAGAGCAGGAACAGAGGGAGTGCACAACCTCCTCAGCAGCTCCCTCTTTAGTCCAGGTCTGGGAAAGATAGTGGCCAGGGACTTTTATACTACAAACTAAACAAAAGTAGTTGCTAGCATTCTCTTAAACACAAAATCTAGGAGACATAACAGAGACAACTCACTAGGAGAGGACCTGAAAGCACTGTTCATTGAAAAGAGCTCATCTTCTAATTTCCCCTCTACATGTACAAACTCAGATGAGATCAGTATTTTACTTCTATTTTTCAACACCTTTGAATGCCTCTGGAGTATTCATGTTACACCAAAAAAGTCCCTACTCCAAACACTGCAATTACTGACCCAGCTTGGAAGTGCTGACCTAAGGGAAACTGACCAGGACTCTCAGCAACCCCTTGCTGAAATTCCTCCTACTAATCTGATGAGGGGGAGCAGAATTTTTCTGTCCACCATGGCTCAACACCCTGATTACATCTTTCAGGAATGCAGGTTGGAAGGGTAGACCTGTTGCATGGATGAGTCTGAAACAAATCTCAAGTAACTAATTCTTTCAGCACATGCTCCAGTCTACCCAGCACTCCTGCATCCTCCTCACATGGTATTCAGTCAATCACCACCTGCTAATATAGACTTCACTCTGTATTTTGCTTTTACATGATTTTTAACCCAGAAAGGCAAAAAAAGTCTTTAATTGACAAGATGCTAGACAATTCAGAAGCAGCAGAGGCTCCCTGTTGAGTTCATGTGTCAGCTGCATAAAGAAGTGTGAGCCTTTTTGTAGTGACACATAGAAGTGTCTGCTAAGGCGAATGAAAAACTATTATAAAATCTAAAGGTTTACTAACTTTTGGAAAGAGGGATAAGCCAGAGCTATTGTACACAAAATTTGGAGGAAGTAGAAATTTAGAAAAAGCTTAATATGGAATCTGAATTAGATCTTCATGATTGGCAGGGCAAAAAGGGTTGTCAAGGACTTCTCATAGTAATGCTCTTGTTTCTGTACTAGTTGTAGGAAAGACTATTTTCAGAAAGAAATATACCATAAATGAGGAAAGCTTGCTTTTCAGGGAAAAGGATGATACCGGAATCTTAAATTCTAAACACACATTATGCATGATCTCTCATTCTTCTGGAAGTGACAAACAAAAGCTTCAGACACACTTGTACTTCACAGCATGCTGCGGTTACGTTTTATTTTCTTCACCCAATTTGTTTAATTACTTCAAGTTACACTAGGCTGACAAAAATCTCAAAACAGCAATAAAATTGTGATTTTTCAGATAGGAATGTAACTCAATCTTAGCACAAAACCCCTGACTTGATGTGAGGTTCCACCAAGAAAGGGACAGTCCATTAGTATCATGATTAAACTGTTACCACTGTACTGGTGCTACATAAAAATCAAATATCCCCATCCTATACCAAGGAGTTTACAGTCTGAAACCAGCTGCAGTGATGCTAAACACTATAATACTAGCAGATAGCTTCTACATAAGTTAAAACAGGAGGCTAGTGTCATTATATGGTCATGGACAGTAAATTCCCAAGCTGAGAAGGAAAAGTAACTCAAGGGTATTGTAACAGAAGATCTTCTGAAGATTTTTGCATAACCACAGTTCCTTCTTTAGCCCAGAGTATCAAAGTCTAGAACAAGCCAGAAGGATCAAGTGAGAAAATTGGACCAAAAGATTCAGATCTGAGAAGCAGACTCAGATCCATAGACTCTTAAAATGCTGCTCATGTTTTAACTATTCATTAAAATACTGTTCTGCAAGTTTTGGAACCAATCTTGACCAGTTTGGCATCCCCACCTTTAGTGAAGCCAAGGCTGCCAAGTCATTGCAAGATTCGGCCTCAAATCCATGCAGTTAACTAAATTAGCTACAGGAACTAAAAGAAAATAACTTGTGTGCTACAGCTGTGTGGTACTACAGCAATTTCCAAACCCTTTAGCTTTTATTTCATAGATGTGCAGCGTGGCTCTAGCCTACGGGTATTTATGACTGATACATCTGCATGAAGCTTCTCATGAACGTTGCAAGCTTCTGAACATCTTCTACAGTCACCGCATTATATAAAGAGGCACGGATTCCTCCCACAGATCTGAATTGAAAAGAGGGGAAAAGAAAGAGGCTGTGTGAATTCTAAAAAACAGACATTAATAGCATTCAGACATTTAAACCTACCCCTACTTCAGAGGAATAAAATTCACATTTTGTGTGAATGAGAAGCAACATTTAATTATTCAAGGCATGCTTGTAATCTAGAGAAACTCAGTATTTGTTATATACTTATAACTCCAATCCTCTACCCCTATGACGTCAAAAAGCTATCTTTTTTAATCCCATGAACACCACTGAACATGAGAAGGAACTCCTGCAACCAGGTAGACGAGCCATGTAATGAAAGGCTTTATATGACACAATCTGACCTCAAGAGTCACCATCTTTGGTATTTGCACAGAGCAAGATTTATCTACTGGGTAAGAAAACAGCATTAAGGAGAAAGCTCTCTAATCACTACCCCCCTGCCTAAGCAGCTACCAGCAGTCTCTGATTACCAGCTCTAGACTGATATGTGATGCCAAAGTGATGCCAAACCAGTACAAGGACCAGCTTCTGAGTGAGAAAGGCTGGTAATTCAGTGCATGATGCCTGCTGCTGTATCATTGCAGCTTATTCTGCACAGGAAAGTGATTCATCTGACTTAATTCTTACCGATGCCCTTTCAGAGATATCATGTTAAGTTCCACAGCTTTCTCAAGAAATTTCTTTTCCAGTGCTTCATCACCCTTGATACTACCAATACGGAAAGGGACATTCATTCTGCTTCGGCTCTTCTTCTCCACTGGACAACTAGAAAAGTTGCAGAATGTAACAATTAGCCCGTTTTGTGCTAAGTTAACATTTTTAGCTACATACAATTTCAGAAAGTGAATAATTAGTACCAAAGTCATTCCTTCACAACTGAAAAGTCATTGCTTTCCGAGAAAGAAAGCAACCTTCTTTCTTTAATCAGTTATAACAACAGAAACAGTAAGTGGAAGACTTGTTAAGCCTTGCTGACATACTCAAAATTGCCCCAGATGAATGCACAGGAGGATTGTAAACAGATCTAATTTTAAAAAAACCCAAACATAATAAAAACCACCACACCACCCATGACAGTCTCAGTTACACTTCCCAGGGGAACTGAGGTTAGTTACAGTGAACTTTACTAAGTCTCAAGCAGTTTCTTCTCTTTACCTTCAAAGATTGACACACTTATTTTTACTCAACTAGTCACAAGGGCTATCAGAATTGAGCTTGACTCAGCTAAAAAGAACTACAGGAAGTGTAAGACCATAGCATAAGGAAATTTCCATGGAAATTAGAGACATTTGTTAGTGGTTTCAGTCCACCTTCTACATTAGTATTATTCAGAATCACAAACATCTCAAAATAGAGAGATCTCTAACACATCTTGCATTGCATACATGGCTACAACGTATGCAGTGCATCACAGCTCTCATCTCTTACAATTCCATTTAATCTGAAGTAGAAAATTCAAGGTACATTTAAAGCAAAATTTCTCATCAATTATTTTGTGAAGGTAAGAATAGGGGAGTAAAGAGATCTAAATATTTTTCTTTAGTGCTTCTAGTTACAAAGGAGATATGAAGTCTCCAGATTTACTACTTCCTAAAGCTGTGATATAGATTCTTGCAGGGATTCATTAGGAATAAATTCTCACAAACTGCATGTAAATTTCATACCTCTTATTATACTATTTGACAAAGAATGGGTATCAATCTTTTATAGTTCCTCTCTTGATGTTTCCTTTATGGAAAACAGATGTTTCCTTTATGGAAAAAGGATCAATCATAATACCTGCCTATGCAATTTTTCTGCTTCAGACACAACCAGGAAAACACCCATCATAACTCCTATGTTTGTAAGCACTCTCATATTTGAGTAACTGTAACTACACTATAATTTTTATAAGATCCAGTTGCTATCAGGCAGCCTAATATAACTCAGTGCACAGACTTTGGAAAGCAAACTGCAAAGGGCACATAGCACTTAGTGGAAGAAAGTCTCCATTCGCTAAACAGCTTGTCACACTGCTTACCCAGTGAACTATGCCACAGATTAGGTGGCACATTTAAGCTGGGAAGGCAGCTTCAGAGAAGTCTTCCTTGTAGTCAGATACAATAAAAAAAATCCAGTCTTAACTGTATTGCTTAAAAGATGTATATGGCTCAGTTGGTAAAGCTTGCTTTGCCTTCTCCATTGACTACTTACCATCCCATCTGCATTGCAAATCCCACTCACACACAGCCTTACAGACCAGCTTGCCAGAAACAGATTTCTATTTGTTAAAAATGTTTCTTTCAAGGCTTCATTTGCTTACTGAGGTTTATGAAAAACCCTCAGGATTTCAGTACAGTAGAATCATAATCCTGATCATGACAATGCTAAAGGCAAAGCTGTTCTCATTAACTAAATGGATAAGCAGAATGTATTAAATATTATGATGAAACTATATTCCTGCCAATTAAGGTTGCAGCCAGCTTTAATTTAAAATCCAAGTTTAATTTGCCCTATCCTAGCTTTGACGTGAAAGTTAATTAGGTCCCAAAACTGCTGATTTTATACTGAAGGCAAAAGTAAATATATTGCAGAAAATGTATTTGCAGTATAGTTAGTTACTAGTTTTTGAGCTTGGTGAGTACTACAATTATTCCAAATTACAACATCAGCTTTTAACTATATGTATTTTGAGCTGTGTGAGCTCAAAAGTACCTTGCAACAACATGTAAAAGTCAGAGGGTTAAATCTCCTTTGGAAAGCCATCAAAAATAACTAAAGAAAATAAACTGTACATTAAAAAAATGCATTACAGTTTGACTACATCTAGGTCTGATCTTCCTCTTTCCATTACAGAAAGTGTTTCAGAACTTCACACAATTAGCTAGTTAAAATGCTCTGCTTGACTGAGAAAAGGCAGTGTCTTTGACTACTGAAAGAAGTGGTAGGAAGAATACAATGCAAAAGTGGTCTCTACAACTTCTTACAAGCCACTTTCTGGTTTGGCCTGTGTTTCCCCAAGAGATTCAGTAAGCAAACAAACCAGAACCTGCATATCTTTTTTTGTATATTTTTCTCCTAAGTTCCTGCATTTTATTAAGTTTATATTTTATTAATATGCTTCACAACTGATCTACACAGAATAACTTGAAATAACTTCCTACTGGAATGAGGCTCATCCTTGGATAGTCATCAGTGAATGGTTTGCACAAATAATTCCTGTAGGATTCTGGGATTCCTCAAAATATCTATGTACTGAAAAGGTAACTTTGAAAACATGCTGCAATCAGCTCTTAAACATTATTAATATGTTCAGCTCTGCAACAAATAATGAAGCCAAGGGGAAAAGCATAGCAACTTACACATAGAATCCATTAGATTTGTCTATAATATCATAAATCATTCGTGACTTGATTAAACTAAGTTTATCCATAGCTGCAGCTCCACCATTATTCTTTATCCATTCCAGTACCAATCCCATTATATAAATACTGTAAGAGGAAAGAACATTTCAGTCAGATTATTTAAAAAACAAAAAAATATAACAGTCCTGTTTACCAGTTCACAAAATGTTTCAGCAACAAAATGTTATGTTTGGGTTTAGGGTGCTTAACAGCTCAGAACCTGAACTATTTTACAAATTATGACAATTCTAAGCAGGCAATGTTTTTTTTTTGGAAACAGATGAATTATCCTGAAATATAAACGCTAACAAGACTGTTGGACCAAACTTAAACCTTTGTACCACAGAAGGAGATGTCCTGCAGGTTTCATGGAGTCCTGCAGGGCTCACAAGGACATCCCCAGACATGCTGCACAGACTGTCAGTTCATTGAACACACAACTGCCTGTCAAGTCCCAGAAAGAGCCACTTAGCACAAGAGATAACATCCACACTGTACAGCTGCTCTAGCAAAGATGCAGGGGTGAATCTCAAATGTACGTACATTAATAATGCCAGAAATCTAATCCCATTTTCACAAGCGTTTAATGAAAACTATAATCCCATTTCTGTCTAAAAAGACCTTTACCCCACATGTACAGTGAAGTTTGGCAAAACAAGTAATGATGTATTACACTTAATTATTCATTACCACTCAAGTCCTAAGTGGAGATCTGGAAGCCTGGGGGCATTATTTGGCCTGGGACCAAGTATTTCAATGCTAATTACTAAGTGCAACATAAAAAAATCCCCCAGGCCTTTTGCCTTTGTACTTTTGCTACAAAACTCAGCTTGTTCAAGCTCAGGCATTTCCCACGACTACACTACTTTACATAATAAACTGTTCACAAGTTTTTATGGCACATTTCCAACACGTTCGCTTTTATTAATCCCTTCATTAAAGATTCCAAGGGAATGCTCGGAGAACATTACCTTACTAGTTTCCCTAACACAAGTCTAGCAGAAGGCTGTTTTAAACTTCGATATTTTTAATTTCTCAGGGAATGCCAGTGCCAAATCTCTGAACACTGCAGAAAGACTGCAGAATAACAGAGGTTACAGATTACCTTTTATACAAAGCACCTAACAGCTTTGAGAGCACAATCTTGACACATTTATAACAGCAAACTATTAACTACCCCAGTGTAGAGGTTTTAAGTATAGTATAGGCCCTTGCCAAATGTACGGGGACACATTCACCTCTTGCCCTCACTTCCTTGAGTAAAGCTTCTTGGACAAGTAAGGTTTAAAGAAACCAGCCTTAGAGCCATCCACAAAACCCAGCTAGCTAAAATCTTTTATCCTTCTTGCAGATCAGTCAAAATAATGTTTCTGGAGCAATTTTAAATGCAAAATAAATCCCTGGAGCTTGGAAATGAGATTTTTTTATAGCAAATTCATTGTTAATTTTAGCTGATTAGGGTCAAAAAGTCAAGCTCTGTATTGCCAAGAAGTTAAAGCCACTAGCATCACCTTAATTTAATATCCTGCTGAAGTACCTTTTGCAAATTCAGTTAATATTTCCTGCCTGTTTGCCAGCAAACCAATAGAGTGCAAGGAAAAAGAGCAGAGAAGGAGAACTAAGAAGGTTTGCCAATTCCTTACAAAAGCTGGAACAGGCATTTAGAGTCAAGCCAAACAGATGTCCACCCTGCCAACATTTCAGTCTGTGTTACATTCTGGATTCTGGAGCGTATTCTAATGTGGATCTGTAGCATGAAGTGAAATCTGGCAAGACAGTCATCAGAAAGGAGAAAGACTTAGGTCAACTTTATTTTCTGGTCCCTTAATCTCCCACAACCCTCTTAATGTTACTGACAGATACTGAGTTACAGCTAAAGCAGCACTTTCCTCTCAGAAGTTCTTTGCAGAGGCTAAAATAAAACTGCAGAATTTAATTTGTTTTACTTTTCAAATCAGAGGAGCAACACTGTGTTCAACACTGAGATTAAATAGAACTCTGTTTTTTCAAATGGAAATAGCCTGGTACTTGGAAAACATGAATGGTTGGATTTAAAACCTGGCATGTGCAAGTACACAGTGTTCAAAACAGTATGTGTGACTTGGCAGTCGGGGGGGGGGGGAATTTAAACAGAAAATTATTAAAAAAATCAATCAGGAACTAGAAGCTTTAGCAATCACTGAGAAAAAGAGACACACATACTGCCCATGTTATAAAGCTACATTCAGAAAGACAACAAACCTGGAAACATTGTAAGGTTAATTCTTTTCTTAGGCACCAGCCCACCAAACTTGTTTGCAAATTCTGGCATGTACAAAAGAAGCTACCAGAGCTGAGGTTAAATAACGTAAGATTGTGTTATCAAATTATCTGAATAAAAAGGAAATCTTATCTTTAAAAATAGAAAGCATTATTTTCAAAATAATTTTAAAACTTTTGGGGAAAAAAGAATGCCTATTGAAGATTTTTTAAAATAATCATTTTAGTGGATATTGATATAAAAAAATCTCAGATTAAGAATGGGTAGATACTACTGGCTTCAACTCCTAAGCATTCCAGTAGCAAGGGATCATTTCACTAGCTATCAGAAACTAGGAGATAAATTAAAAGAGTAACCTGTAGTCTGTTCTGCATCTTGCACACATGAAGTCACCAGGTACATGCCAATTTTATTATCTTGATTGCTAGCAATGATTATGAAGCTAGACCAATTTTATTTTTGGATTCCAAGTGAAACACTGGGGCAGTACTTGAATATGGAAAGTTGTACTAACAGAATAAAGCAAAGGAAAATGCCTTTAATCTTTTACAGCGATAGGGAGGTTCAAATGCTGAGAAAAACCTCAGGAAGAAATTAATTGAAATCTGTACTGAGTGTCCAAGAAGCAAGATTAACTGTCAAATTACCTACATGCACTGAATTGACTAGATGACATTGTGTTCATATAAGCGAAAATTAGATCTTGAAGCTTCTACAATGGAATTATGACATATAATATTTACTTCTAAGAACATTAAATCCTTAATGGCTGAGTCCCACTAGGCACCATTAAAGCTTACTACGGTTTTGTGGCTGGACACCCTCCCTGTTTTCACAGGAATCACGTGAAACTCTTCAACACTCAACTTCTGAAACTTTCCCCAGCAAGAGCAGCAGATGGCAGTGCAGCAGCTCTCTGAATAAGAGATACTAAATAGCAGGGTGAGTTACCTGTAGCACGGTGGAGTGTTATACAAAGAACCATTCACTGCTTGTGTTTTGTAATCCAGTACTACAGGGCATTCTTTGAGTGCAAATCCCAGCAAGTCCTCACGTACTATTACAACAGTAACACCAGCACAGCCAACATTCTTCTGAGCACCAGCGAAAATCACGCCAAACTTCAACAGAAAGAAGACAAGAAGGACTTGCTACATGCATCCACTAAAAGATCTCGAAACTGAGTCACATACCAGTATCATTATACAACAGGCATACAACTCAACTGAACAGCTTGGAGAACATGTTGAAAGTGAGAAAGTCGTCGGTCAAAGAAGAGTCAGGAGAAGTTCTGATTTCAAAGTGCACTTACATCTACAGTTGTTAACCCACGTATGTCTTATGAGAACCATGTATCTTCATTCAACCAAGGAAGACCATCATAACAAATTTACCAATGATTTGCTAAATATTTATTTAGCAGCCACAAATAATTCAAGGCAGCCTGAACCCATCTTACACTACCCCAAGCAAATGTAATAAAAATAAATTCATACATAGATCATAGTATTTTCAACCAACCTGGTATTTCAGAACAGACATCATATAACCCACCTGTCTCAATAGGCAGATCATGAAAGGCCAGGATGCACTGAAAATTGCCCCTTTTGGCTACACACAGATAAGAAAGATCAAGCACACTACTTCACTAGTCAGTAACACTTCCCAATCATAACACACTTTACAAACATAAGGAAGTACTGTGTTCTGCTTCCATATTATCTATGAAACAGATACAGTAATTGAGGCACAGGAGCTTCAGCAGCTTAAAAAGGGTTACAGATTTTCCATGTAAGAGGCAGGAACAAAAATTCTGATTCACAGTATCCTGCTATAGCCATATACACTATCTACAAATTAAATATGATTCAGAAAATATCTTTCAGCTGCAGCATCAGTAAAGACCACGCAGCAGACAAATAATCTTGGACAACTATTAACATGAAAGTTTCAATGTAGTTCAATATGTTTTTACCAAAAAGACATTAACTTTAAAAACTTTAACTTTTCAATGTTTGTATCCACCATCAGATACCAAATTAACAAAATATGATTTTCTTAATTTCACTGTCCAGAATCTCTGGCCATCCAGACATTTCCAAGCGCTTAATTATATGCAAACAATTTTGAAAGTGCCCTGTGTAGCCACTGTGTGTCCAACACGGTACCTTGGAAACATCCACAGGTCTGGATAGGAAGTTTGATGACATATCACAAACCAAGACTGCTCCTTTGACATCAGGTACAAAGTCAAACTCCACACCATGAACAGTCTCATTAGCACAGTAATAGACGTAAGATGCATCTGGATTAAGATTCCAAGTGCTTGGGTCAGGAATGTCTGAGACAGACAAAAAAGAAAACCAAAGGTCACTGGATACAAGTAATTCTCCTGGCATGCAATTTTACGTGAACATGGGACTTCAGTACAAACCCAGGACAATTTTACAGAATAAAGTATTAATTACCTTGTTACCAGGAAGAAAAAAAATATCTGCAAAGGAAATATACTAGCACATTCCCAAAATTCTATGGTGAGTCATCATTAAGCTGGCAAACACCTTTTTGTTTTCAGTCCTTATTCCTCAAGGAATTTTCATCAGGTTTGCAATCCCAGACTACAAGCTACTGCCCATGGGGTCCAAAACAGCACTACAGAGGAGCTAAGGCATAGTGCCCAAGAATCCTCCTGGTGCTTTTGGAACCACCGAAGCATCCCAATTCTCACTGGCAAAATTCTCTAAACCTGTGTTTCTGTGCATTCCCAGAAGCATTTCAGTTTTGTCCAAGCAGAACATAAGGTTACCTACCTGTCTTCCACTTAAGCTTTGCAACTGATTTGCAAAACTAAGATTTCCTCTGTCAACAGGCAATATACAGGCATGCCCTGACAGCACATCACAGGTTTAGCACAGAACAGTCGTTCTTCCTTTCATTTCTCCAAAACATGAGGGGGAAGAAGTGCTGCTATTGCCTCCACCATTATTTATTACCTCTCCCTCTAGCTACAGCTGCCGAATGGCAAATACACTCCCCTAGACTGGGAAGTTGTAGGTTCAATTCCTTGCTATGCCTCAGAGGATATGAACTTATCTCCCAAGTTAGTGCCCTAACCACCAGTTAATCTACTAACTTGTATGGGGATATTCTTTGTCTTCCTGTTGCTACTTTTTCCAGTTCAAATGCTGTAATTTGGACCAGAGGGAGTAATTAAGCATGACTAGCAGGAATAGAAGCTAGAAATTAGGTGTGCCTGCTCCAATAATTATTTATGTATACCCAGTGACAAATTACACACTTACAATGTCCATAAAACAAACTCATAAAAATCCTCAATGCCTCAATTACAGTTAACCTTTTTTGTTCCTTCTACCCTGTGGTCATTCGGATTATGTCACATGCAGTAACAAGCTTCAAGAGGAGGAGTTGAAAACGCCTCTTCTATTCCAGAGACAAATGCATGTTATGACACATGGGTGGGGCAGATAAGTACTTGGGAACCCTTAAACAAACGTAACATAATGCAGGTCTCCCATCTCCTTGGCCTGCAAGGTTAAGATGCCAGACACGCTTCTAAATTTCAGAGCAATCTCAATAATGAGTGTACCTGAAAATGAAACACCTTGTAATATCTCTGCAAATAGCTTGGGAACTCAGGTAAAAAACAAGAAAAAAAACAGACAGCCCAGACCACTTCCCTACCAATACACATTTGCTTCTTTCCACTTACTTTCTAGGATCTGCTCAGACTGCCTAGTTTCACAATTCTTTTCTGGTGGAGACTGTTAAGCCATCTAACATATCTCCCAGTGATGAGCACTGAGAGATGTGGCAGCCAAACATTTGAGTGCTGGGCAGCCAACTCTGCAACTAGTTAACATCCAACAACACAATAGTTGAGTTTGACCGATTTTTAGAGGGACTCAAAAAGATAAGCATTCACATGGATGGATGAAATCATCGACTTACTTGTATAGGTTCCCAGTTTTGGATGCACAATATTCACTTTGCCATACTTCTCTGCTTCTTTAGCTGCTTTTGCTGACCAAGCTCCAGTAACAACATAATCTGCATGTCTTCCCTCCTTTAAACTGATAAGATTAAGTGGGACTGCACTGAACTGACCAGACCCACCTCCTTGAAGGAACATAACTTTGTAGTTTTCTGGTATATTTCTGCATGCAAGAAATAACCATTTGTATTAGTCCCCAAAGACACAGGATGCATACTACTTGATATTATGCATTTAACAGCAACTGAGGAAGAACACTGTCATTTTAGAAGACTTTGCCAAGAGGTTAGACCAAATCCCATTAACTTACCTCAGCACTTACGTTGTTAATCAAGACTCAAGAGTAGTGCTATACATTTTACTGTTTAAAAAAAATAGTTGAAAGCAAGCTTTTTCCCCTTGGATAGCATTAAAGAAATTCCATCCAGAGCAGCTCTACTATCACAGTAGACACAAAACTGAAAGATATTCCAGCAGAATTAACACTCACTTGTAATTTTGTCTATTGCTAGCTTCATGGCTTTTCTGTCAGACTAATAACCTCACACTGAAGTGCTCACAGCAGGATTCAGCTTTGAGAGCCTTCAGTTTGCAAGTGCAACTGCACGGTAAATTGTACTTGCAGAGCAAGTGCCATAAGTAGTTGCTCATACAGTAACAAAAATTACTTGTTCAAATTATTCATTAAACCTGTCAATAATTCTGACTGTGACCAAGAGTCAAAGTTTTATACAAAATTACCATCATTAACTACTATGGGAACATTAATCCTAATACACAATATATTTATTTGAAACTTTTTAAAATGTGTTGCACTACAAATAGGAAAAGGGCTCCTGATCAGTAATTCTAAGACAGAGCTTATGTCAGTAAAATCAGACTGATCAGTATTGTACAGATCACCTCTATACCACTAGAAAATTGATTTCTATTGTTTTCACTTATTTCTTCAAGAAAGTTGCTGCCCTTCATTAATTATATGAAGGTAACAAAAATTAAAAATTCAGAATAAAGTCAATTACTCAGTGCATATGAGACAAATAAAAAGCATCTTAACCTAATAAAAGCCCTTTGTCACATTCAACTAAATCAGCATCAGACAAACAGAAGACAATGTCTTCTCCAAGGTTATTACTCTATCAGACACAGTATCTAAACAAAAAAGCCACCACGCAAACAGGTGCTTTCAAGGAAAGACCTCCACATCAGTCATTATCAGTGCAACTAGCACAAATATAAAACAAAAACAAGTAGGAAGTAATTCACTTACAGCAATTCACGCACAAGATTTTCAGCTGTATTTAAAATTTTTGTAAAATCCGAGGTACGATGGCTCATTTCTTTGATGGAAAGGAAAGAAGAAACAGCATGAAACAAAATGGTAATACATAGAATGTGATTTAAAAGTTGTGTTAAGCTTTAAACTGTTTACACTGCAGACCCAAAATGCCTGAAGCCTCCCATACCCAGTTCCAACTCCTGGGCTTTTTTGTTGAGCCTTCCTAAACATCCACACAAGACTTTTACTTCCAGTCTTGTGCAGATACAGGTAAATCCAGTTCATTCACATTTGGAATCCACATGACTTTACTACTCCCAGAAGCAACCACATCCATGTGAAAAAAATACTCTCTAGAAAGGTGTAAATTTTCCTCACTTTAAGAACCTCCTCTGCTACTAATGCTGTAGCAAGTATAGGGTAAGGTACAGCTATTTGTTTTGTTCTTTTATTTTTATCAAGGCTTCTTCATGCAGTAATCCCGATTAAACACTAAGGACACCTAACATTAATTCCTTTTATTAAATCCATATTCTTTCTTCCATCTCTAAGAGTGTACAATTTAAACACTAATCCAAACTCTGCAGATACTGCTGCACATTCTACTTTTAGACTAGTAGGACCAGTAAAACACCAGAAATCAACTTGCATAAATTTTTTGTGCAACCAGGGCTGAAACACCAGTCAGCTATCCATATGGCAGAGAAGACACCTCCTCCTTATGAGGGGACAGCATTGACTTCCTAATGGGAAGGATGCTACACATCAGATACATCTGTAACAAAGTGCTTTGCCACATAGTATATAAGACACTACATCTGGTATCTATATACATATATATATACACACGTGTATAGTATGTGTATATCCGAGTATAGTTTGCATATACACCTATAGTATTTTACATATATATATTTATATATATATTGCCTATATATACATACACATGTGTGTATATATAGGCTCTACTTGCCCTTTAGCCTCCCACCACTTTTCAGCCTCCACTTTTTTCTGGCCATACATATATATATAGATACATATCCCTGTCCAAAGATCCAAAAGTACTGAAGTTTTACATATGATTATTCATCTTTTTTGCCTGTAGTCCTTCGTTTTGGTTCACTAAACATCCAGCTACATATCATTTTATGGTGTCCCGATGAGTAGTAGATAAGCAGTATGAATAAGTTTTCTCTGAACATACACATTACGAGAATAAGGTATGAGAAAAGAAGAGCTGAAACACCAACATCAGAAACTCTTAGTAAAAACAACCTGGTTAACCATGTACACTCTGAAAAAAATAGAATTTTTCAAGTCTTACCAAGAACACTTATACCGATTCCTTTGTAGTCCACCAGTTCTTTCTGTGCTTCTAATAATACCTAACAAAAGAAAAAATTCCACAAATAAATTAAGATAATTTTCCACTATCTGGAGTTACTGATGCATCATATATATGCCAGCTGCTCCATATTGCAATAACCTGACACCTGTCAAGTGAGATTAACAGAAGTATAGTCACCAATATAATTTTGTTGTATCTAGTAGCTGAAGGCTTTTCACAAGATAGCTTAATTAAATCACATGCATGTTTTAAGTTATTATTTCAACAGTTACACTTCCAGATTCCAGAATGATTTCTAGGAGTTTGTGCTGGGTTTGGTTGGGATAGAGTTAATTTTCTTCATAGTAGCTAGCATGGGGCTCCATTTTGGATTTGTGATGAAAACCATGTTGATAATAAAGAGATGTTTTAGTTATTGCTGAGCAGTGCTTACACAGAATGGAAGCCTTTTCTGCTTCTCACACCACCCCACCAACAAGGAGGTGGGGAGCGCACAAGGAGTTGGAAGAGGACACAGTAGGGACAGCTGACCCCAACTGACCAAGAGGATATCCCATGCCATATGTCATGCTCATCATATAAAGCTGGGGGAAGAAGGAGAAAGAGGGAGACATTCTGAGTTATGGCATTTGTCTTCCAAGTAACCATTACACTCCGTGGAGCCCTGCCTTCCTGGCAATTGCCGAACACCTGTCTGCCAACAGGAAGAAGTAAATTAATTTTGTTTTGCTTTGCTTCCATGCACAGCTTTTGATTTACTCATTCAACTGTCTTTATCTCAATGCATGAGTTCTCACTTTTACTCTTTCGATTACCTCCCACATCCCACCAGAGGAAGAAGCAAGCAGCTGCATGGGGCTTAGTTGCCAGATGGGGTTAAACCACAACCGAGTTGGATGGATCTCCCAGCCTTTTACATAACGCTTAATACTTTCATGTGTAATCTTCCTAAACAAGTGTCTTAAATCCCCACCCCTACCTCTCCACCCTGTGTTCTTTCACTTGACTTGTGCAAACAGGACAATCAAGGCATTGAGGAAAACAAATTAAAAAAAAACAGCTTGGGGAGCTGTACCCCTCAAACTGACCCAACAGACCTGGTTTCACTAAATGAAGTCTCGTGCTTTCTGAAGATGAGCCTCCTCTATGTTACTGAAAGTTAATAAAGAAATGGTTTTTGGTTGTCTCACAATTTTGCTTCATAGGTCACTCCTAGGAATCCTAGCCAGGTAATCTGCTGCTTCAGCCTTCCATTTTCCTTTCTTCTCCCATAGCTCTCCCATATCAGCAAAGCGGAATTAGATTCTAACCATTGGATCTGTAGCTTCCAATTTCAGTAAATTCATGTGTAAGAGCCAGAATATTCTTAGTTTGTCCTAAGGAAGAAGGAGGAAAGGGAGTCCCAGTAGAAAAGCCATCCAGACTAATGCTGTATGCATGCATCCCAGGATCTGCCACGAAACCACATGCTCAGTACAGTTGCAAGAAAAAGAAATCTATTTTGCTGACAGGGTATCTGCACAGTCTGTCAACTGGAACAACCAACCACCAAGAGGTCAACCAGAAACAACTGTGCTGATTTAGGTGTTAGAGATCTTAAAGTTTTAACCACCATGTTTCATGTGCAAAAATATTCATGCCAGCAGAGGGGGGAGGAGGGAAGAGTCAAAGGGTACACACAGAATTAGAAAGTGCTCGTTAAACTGCTCGATAAATCCGATTCTGTCAGTAACGTTCCTTATCTGACCACCTACACATGCCTTAGACACTTATGTCTTATAATAGCCATGAAGAGCTCTGTCCACCTTCTTGCTTCAATGAGTCCGAGCACTTCAGATGCAGCACTGGCACACGGTCGGAGTGAAACAATCAAGATACAAGATGATACAGTAGTCCATTTAAGAGTAATGCACTTTTAAGAGGGTAAAAACAGATTAACACGGTGGAGTTCAGCTATGCTCTGCTCAAATCCCAAACCCAGGTCTTAGTACTTGCTGCTGGAGACCCCTTTTGGAGCCAAAGGTTCAAGACAAGACAAATTTCTTGGCACATAACCTACAAAGGAGTTTCCATGAGGACGGGGGGGGGAAAGCTGCTGTACAGCGGATTTGTTTACCTAAAGACAATTGTTGAAGAAATAATACATAAAATCAGGAAGAAAACGAAGACGCGAACAAAAACTTTCCACAACACAAGCTGAAAGTCAGATGCTTACAACTCGGCAGAAGCCACCCCCTCTCCATATGTAACTGGATAATCTATGGCTGCTGATGCAACCTTGCCCAGGGTTGAGCCCACACCGCAGCACCGTGTCACTCCCTGCCCTGCTCCCGCACCGCCCGCCCCGCCGCGGCCAGCGGCCCCTGGTGAGCGGCCCTACGCTCGGATCCGGAACGGACCCGGGAGAGCGATCCCGAAACCACACCGGGGCGCGCTCCCCCCGCGCCGACCCTACCCGGCACCCCCGGGCGGGGAGGGGAGCACCG
>VZRW01004576.1:6937-20678 GCA_013398125.1 Aegotheles bennettii | reverse complement strand
ATCATGCATGTTTTATGCTTTAATATTTTCCCTTGTACTATGAAAACCTCACCTGCATCTCTTTGCACGTTCTGCAGTCCGCCAAGGAAGGAAGCCTTTCGTGCCTGGTGGCAGTGGTTTTGGTGAGTAACTATCTTTCACAGATGTATTTTTTTTCCCAGGAATTACAGACTTTTTAGACATTAACCCTGTATTGAACAGCAAGAATAGGAGAAAAGAGAATTCATTATATCTAGTTATTCACATATAAATTCTCAGCTTACTTTTCATAAGTAAAATCTCCTAGGTAATAAAATGGACTGTAAGAAATCTACCTTTCAGTCTAGCTTTGATAAAGTGTTCAAAATCTTTTGTTTAGCGTCTCAAAAAGAACGGTGGACACCTTATCTGCTTGCAACTATAAGCTGCGACACTTAACTGTTAGGTTGATCTAAGTAAGACACACTGTTATTCAAAAAAAGGATGCAAAGTTTTGTAGTTAATGACCAATTTCAAATACTTAACTCTGTCGTCTCCAGTGACAGCTTAGACAGTTCACATAGACAATAAAGGTATCTATGTGCTTCAAATCGCCCTCTGGTGGCTTCAGTGTGAAGAAAGTTGGTTTTGTAACTGGTAAAATGCTTGAAACTAAAGCTGCTACTCACGTTGATCACTTCTACAGAACACCAGCAATATCTTCACTTAAGACAAATAACAATGAAAAGTCACATTCACTAGTATAATCTTTTGTTGTTGTTTAAATCATATGCTATCACTTTAAGTTGATTTAGAATAAATACCTATTGTGGATGATCACTCTGTTCTTCTGTGTGAGTCAGAAACTAATGAGCCCAGAAAACTGTTGACCTAGTGTTTCATACAGTTAAACTAGTAAGAACTCAGGTTATTGTTTCTCTGAAATAAAAAAAAAAAACCAAACTAATTTTGTAATGATATACAAATGCATAACTGTGGTAATGGGATTCCAAATTTCAGTTCTTTCTCCACAACTAGGCAACTTACTACAGCCAAGCTTCCTAGAAGGAAAAGCTTGTGTAGAGGATGCATTGAGAACGAATACACACAATGCTTCCACATATTTAAGTCAGCATGTCCTACCTTTTTTCCAGCCACGTATCTAGTAGCACTAAAAATAAGAGCAGGTTTCCTACAGAAACCACTGATGGTAGAACACACATTACTGGATTAAGAATAAATGGAATTATTTTTTTAAAGACAAGTATTTTGCAAAACACTGACATTTAGAAACATTGTCTATTTTATAGTGAAAGCTCTTAAAACATTAAAAGATTATTTTGTACATAAAATTTACTATAGTCAGAGAAAACAAGATAATATTACCAATACGAATAGTAGCTTTTCCTTTTCGACCGCTTCCTAGGACAACAGTTCTTTTCTTTGGTCTAGTTTTCAAAGCATCCTTGGAAGATGGAGATGACAGCCACTTATACTGTAAATTATTTTTTTTAAAGACAGACAAACTGTTTTAGTAACTTATATTTAAAGAGGTGCTCATTTAAGATTAGAAGGTGTTTTGCCAGATATATGCAGAACACTGCTAGTTACAGAAAACTTAAAACTGTAATAATAAAGAAAAACTAGAATCCCACAAAGCCCCTACTTAAACATAGTTTCAATGCAAGTCTGAGTGCTACATTATCAGAAAGTGCTCCCAGAATACCACTATAATATCTCATCCAATATTCTCCTCTCTCCTGTGCAAAACACTTGTCCTTTTATACTAAAAATAAATGGCATTAACCCTATAAAAAGGAAACTCTGGCTCTTACTTTTCATTCTTGGAAAGCTGGCTTGCTAGGAATGACTGGCTCAGGCCAAAGTTCTCCAGAATAACAAAAGCTTCCCTAACCTGATTTTGTATTACCTATAGAGTTAGTATTTTAAAAAATACAAAGTTTAATTTTCACTGCCTGTAGTGAAAATTCACCCTCCAAAAGCCTCCAAACTAAAATTAAGACATAGTGATAACCAAAGGCAATTGCTGTACTTCAGACTTCATTTCCTTACAGCAACAGTTCTATTCTTAAAGGTTCCCCTTCCCCCAATAAAAGTTTTATTATTCCAGGTAGATATTCTAAAGTTACACTTCAGCAATAGTTACTTATTTTTCAGTGTGCATCAAACTAGTTAGTACAAAGCCTAGCACAGAAGCAGCTGTCAAAAGAAAAGCAGTTTATATTAACCCAAAGCTTACCTCAGACAGCCCTAAACCCCACACCAGAGTTCTAGAAACAGTATGCCAATTATTCCCAGCTAAAGCACAAGGAATATTAAAATGCCATTATTGTGTTCTAACTAACCAAGTTTAGTCCAAGTTTATCACTGGCAATAAATTTATTTATTTTTTTAAACCTTGGACTCAAATAATCCTTGTATAAGTTTTGCTGGGTCTCAGGAGCTAGGGCCAGCTGCAGACAAGTGAATTGTTCATTTTAAACTAAAAAATAGACAGAAAGAGAGTAAAATTAAATTGTAAACTTTTAAGAGTAAGAGTATCTCAATTTTGTTTTACTACACTCATAAGAGAGCAGCTATACTAGATTAAATGTGAAGCTCACCCAGCCCGGTAGCCTGTCTCTTGTCTAGGTGCCTGCTGGTGATGTACAACATGTAAGTATAAAGAGAGCAAACATGCTAAGACGGTGTTGAAAAATTATCGAGTCCTTGAGCTGAGACTATGAAAGCAACTTTCTTATGGACACCTTCAGTGGATTCTTCCTTTAAGTTACTCAGTCTCTCTTGGAATCCACACAAACTTCCACGACCTATTACACCCAATCAAATCTACAATTACAATCCACTACACTAGCTACACAGCGCTGCCGGGGTAACACAGTGTTCATCTGTTTTAGCTGCCTACCAGATTTAAAGGCATCAACTAGCAGTAGGCAGCTCCTGAAACTTGAAAACCCAACTCAAAAGGCAAGCACCTACATGCTATTGAAAAGCAAAGAGAAACAACCAGTTTTTATGCAGAACAGGATGGAAGGGCTGCTGTGACTAATATTCAGTAAGCAACTGGTGACAGTATGTTACAGGCTATTTATGGCAACCAAGACATGATCTTTCATAGTTATCATGGTTTATTTTTGTGAGGCCTTTCAAAAACCCACCAAACTTCTCTTTGTAAAGCAACACAACAGCACCTTAATACATTTTCTGCATAAACAAAACCATAGAGTTGACACAACAGGTGCCATGATGAGATCATACAGAATGCAACTCTGCCACATCTCAGATATAAACAAATTCAACACTTTACTGAGTTTTTCCTATTTTTTCCCCGAGTTTTTGCCTAAGAATTATGACAGTTAGCCTTTGGCAGGATAAAAAGCTGAAACTAGATTAAACAGAGGCAGTACTAGGGCTGACCATCCATACAATCCTTTAGTTACCTGTGGGTGAGATATGAGTTAGGCCACTTGCTTCAAGACTATGTGACAGATTAGTTTCACGGGAAAATTACATCTTACACCTTGGGTTCAAGGACCTTCTACATGTAAGCTAAACTTAGTCCAGTTGATTCTTCATGTTCTATCAGTATGAAATCCAGATCTCTAGTGACTACAGCAGCTAAAACACAAACCACTAAATTAAATAATTTCAAAGATACACACTCAGGTTTTCTCCATTACAAAAGGCACATCCTGTTAAAACCTCACAGGTTTGGAGGCAGTACACAGATGACAAAAGGAAACGACTTAGATGCTAACTAACTGTATTCTGTTTGACAAGGTTAAGCAACAAGAAACAAACATAGCTTCTTTAAATTTGTCAACTTAGTTTACAATGAATCCTCCATAAAAAAGTGTCATGGAAAATCTGAAAAATTACTCAAATTTTTGTATTATACTAAAACTTGACAAAAAGAGAAAGAACCAGAGTGCTAGTTACATCCAGAGTTTAGAATATATCATTAGGACTCAAAAAAAATTTTTAAGTTGCTTTTACTTCTACATTTTTTTTAAAATCATATGGCTGAATTTCGACTACTGACAGAACGAAGAAGCAGTCCTTGCAGTTCTTTCTGCAACAGAGCCTAATGACCAGCTAACAACTTATTAATTTATTCCCTGAGTTTTGACTCCTTAAAAAAAAAAACCAAACAAACCACCACCTACAAAACAACAAACCACCAACACTCACACAATACAACAAAACAAAACCCCTCATGGCTGGCTTTCAATATAGAGCACATCAAGACACTACCAAAGAAACTCAAATGTTTTTCTATTCATAATATCCAGTCTTCTGTAACTGCGCTCAAAACCAACTGCAGACCCTAGACGTGAGTAGTAAATGTTTCTGTTTCAGAAGAATACCAACCTCAACATGAAATGCTTGCATTCATCTTGCTAAACAGGTGGATTATTCCTTGTTGAGTGTCTGTACTGTTCCCATGATCAACAGCAAATGTTATTTACAACAGACTATTCACAGAGCTTACAAAATAGAGGATCTAGGCCAGGATTTTTGTGGAAAACAAAAATTTACTTAGCAAGCTGGTGGTCAGTCCTTTTTCAAGGGACTGATGTACCTCTTTAACCAGGTATGAAGAATTACTAGCATCACCAGTAAGATACTGCACTACCTGGATGACTACAAAACAAACATCTTGAGTTGAATCATCTCTTAGTATACGGGAGATTCCCCAGAGCGTTGCTTCTTCTCATAGTCCAACTTTCCAACTATCTTGAGCAACTCCAGGCAGATGCTTTTTTCATGCAATCCCTGCAACATTTTGCAAGTGTTGCTTGCATCCACGGAGAAGAAAGAGTACTTTTTCACAACTAACCTCAGTTTCTCCAAAAAAAGTCTTTAAGAGATTGAGGTATTAATCATAAGGAATTCTACACACAGACTCAGTTTATTAGATACTCCCTACAGATCCACAGTTCTGACTTTTAAAAGCCTTTTCAAAACCAAAAGAGCAGTAAGTTCCAGAAAAAGAACTGGGATTGTTGCAGGCATGCGAAAACAAGAACAAGAGTACACTCATTTGTTTACTGTCTCTTTTGGGAATGGAATCTGATTTCTGTGTTATAAACAAAAGACTCTGTATTTAAACAGTGTATCTAATCATAAATGGTCCAGATATTCAGTCTATGCACATTACTGTAAACTCTCTATGGACTATTAGATAAAGATGGCAAGATATGATACATTTTAACTAAACTCTGGTTTCTTAGATGGTTAATATTGGGGGGATAGTCTTGAGTAACTTAAATCTTAACTGTAAATTATTGACTAAAAATGTTTCAAAATTAGTTTTAGATTTTAAACTGTGATTTTTTTTTTACTTTTTAATGAAAAGTTATTACCATGTTAACAAGAAAGATACATGTAGTAGAAAGTCTCCCAGCAGTTCGATCCCAATATTTACTTAATATTCTAGAGTTATGCCCAAGTATACACACAAATTTCCACTAATTTCATTAAATGGATATCCTGGTTTTATTAAATGCTACATCATAAATTACATAAGGAATCGTACAAAATGCTCAATACAGTATCATGTTGCTGCTAGTGTTTTTGTTTTTTCCCTTCCTAGTGCTATTTTGTTTTTTAAACTGCTTAAGAGTCAGACTTCTGTTTATAACTAGAATATCTATTTTAGATTCATTCTGAACAAAGTAGTCCTTTAAAAAAAATGCAAAGCTACAAAGAAAACCCCAAACTCACTCCAAAATGCCTAACACATACCTCCAAATTCGCATTATTTCCATTCATAAGAACTCTGCCAATAATGTTTTTCACCATTATGTGACCTAGAACGAATTAAGACATTTTATTAAGAATTCCTTCTGTTTGCATAAATACTTGCCTCATACACAGACCATTGAATAAGCATCATACCTTACCTACCCTGCTCTCTTCCCCATTTTAAGTGCTTAGCAAACTACTGTTCCAGGTTTTTTCCTTAAAGAGCATTTATTCCCCTCCTCCAGAACTACTGAAAAAAAATCCCCAAAGAAAACACAAAGAGGACAAAGGTAGATACAGATACATACCAATTAATGGATTTTTTCTTATGTCAAGTACAACTAACGTTGTATTAGTTTGAAGAGCATCTAATAATGACTTTGCTCCTTCATTGGATATTCCACACTGCTGCAAATCCAGTGCTAAAATGTTTAAGGAAAAAAAAAAATATTCAGTGGTGTAACTAGCAGGCAATATCTAATGCAATTAACACACACCTGCTGAAAACCTCCATTTCATAGATCACAAAGCACAAGAGAAGAGGATATAGCACCCCTGGGTAAAAAAAAGAATATTACTTTCAGAGAAGCAAACTAGAAATTTAAATCAGTATTATGGATCAACATTAAGAAGTAACTTCTGAATAACTGCAAAGGAAGGACTATAAAAATCACAGTTAATTCACTGTTCTTGGCAATTCCTAGCAGATGTAATATTAGCAGGCACCAACTAATTCAACTGCCCAACGTAACATCACAAATACATACAAAGATCTTATGTTTTAAAAGTTTGAGTCAATGCTTCTACAAGTTCATTGCTTGCACGCGTCACTAAGTTACATGGTCGCCATGAAACAGTACTATTGTGGCTTCGGCATTCATTTCATGTTGTGCACACAGTATCACAGAATGGTTGATGTTGGAAGGGACCTCTGGAGGTCATCTTGCCAAACTCCCCTGCTAAAGCAGGCTCACCTAAAGCCACTTGTCCTGTACCATGTCCAGACAGCTCTTAAAGACCTTCAAAGTTGAAGACTCTACAACCGCTGTGGGCAACCTGTGCCAGTGTTCGGTCACCCTCACTATAACAAAGTGTTTCCTCATGTTCAGGAGGAATCTCCAGTGTTTCAGTCTGTGTCCACTTCCTTTTGCCTTGTCAACAGGCACCACTGGAAGAAGCGTGGCTCCATCATCTTTACACCCTCCCTTCAGATATTTGTACACCTTGACAAGACCCACACTGACCCGTCTCTTCTCCACACTAAACAATCTCAACTCCCTCAGCCTTTCCTGAAATGAGAGTTGCTGTAGTCCCTTCATAATCTTAGTGGGNGTGCCAGTGTTCGGTCACCCTCACTATAACAAAGTGTTTCCTCATGTTCAGGAGGAATCTCCAGTGTTTCAGTCTGTGTCCACTTCCTTTTGCCTTGTCAACAGGCACCACTGGAAGAAGCGTGGCTCCATCATCTTTACACCCTCCCTTCAGATATTTGTACACCTTGACAAGACCCACACTGACCCGTCTCTTCTCCACACTAAACAATCTCAACTCCCTCAGCCTTTCCTGAAATGAGAGTTGCTGTAGTCCCTTCATAATCTTAGTGGGCCTTTACTGGACTCTCTCCAGTAGCTCCCGCTCTCTCCTGTACAGGGCAGCCCAGGTCTGGCCTTGCCAGTGCTGAATGCCACCTCCCTCAACCTGTTCACAAGTCTGCCTTATTGCAGCCCAGGATACCCTCAGCTTTCTTTGCCACAAAGGCACTTTGCTTGTTCATTGTCAGCTTGTTGTCCACCAGGACCCCCAAGTCCCTTTCTGCAAAGCTGCTTTCCAGCCACGTGTTCTTGTGCTTAGGGTTATTCCTGCCCAGGCGCAGGACTTCGCACTTATTTTTGTTGAATTTCACGAGGTTCCCATCAGCCCATTTCTCCAGCTTGTTGAGGTCTCTCTGGATGGCAGAACATTCCCATCTTCCCAGGGAACCAAGTAAGGATCTACTGGCCTGTGGTTCCTTGTATCCTTCTTGAAGACAGAAGTGACATTTGCTATTCTCCAGTCCTCAGGCACCCCTCCCAATTATTGTGATCCTTCATAGATCATTGAGAGTGGCCTCACAATGACACCCTCAGCACTTCTGGATGAATTTCATCAGGGGTTATGGTCTTCTTTATGTTCAGTTTGCTTAAGTATCTCTAACCTGATCCTCTTCCATCAGTATGCATGTTATCTGTACACTTGGCACAAACAAAAAAACATTTTCAACATGTAAGTATTTGATTCTGTGTACAGAATGCTATGACTTACACCACCACCATTAGTCATTTTGTACAGACATACTATAGCACAAATTACTTCTCCAAAATACTAGATGACACAATAGTATTCAGACACTTTGACAATCAAAAAGAGGAAGAGAAATTTCTTTTGAAAAAGATTGCTCCATTAAAGAATTGTTAGGATTAATAGCCTTGCCTAGCATTAGTAGTTAACTTGCTTAGCATGAGTAGCTGGATTTGCTGAAGCCTTAGACCACAAGCTGTGAGCTTTCACCTAGATATGCTTCCGGCTGGCATAAGGTTACTTTTCTTCCTAGAAGCTGGTACAGTGCTGTGTCTTGGATTTAGTATGAGAATAATGTTGGTAACACACGGATGTTCTAGTTCTTGCTAAGTAGTGTTTATCCTAAGTCTAGGACTTCTTAGTTTTCCACACTCTGTCTGCAAGTAGGTGCATAAGAAGTGCAAACCAGAAGATAAGGAGGCTACATCCATCAGCAAAAACTGCAGCTTCACAGGGTAAGAACAGTTAATGGTCTGCCTGGAGACAGACAAAGAATCCAATAAAGTGTTAGAAGACGCCGGGCCAGAAATCACCATGGGAATAAAAAGGTATGTGAAGAGCACGAGGGGCAGATGCATAGATCGTAAGGGTATAATTGCCCAGGGATTTCTTTGTTCAGGGTCCCTGTCCAGAGGCACCCAGGTCAAGCTGTTTTTTTTCCAGCTGTACCATCTGAATTATTTATTTATTTACTTTGGAGATTCAGTGCCTGAGATTCTGCTCTGGGAAACCTAGGGTCAAGCCTGAAGGGAGAGGAAGCACCTGCGAGAGTGTGTGTGACGTCAAAAGGGGCACCCATCGGCTTGCTGAAGCTGCCTACCATGAAGAGACTCTGGTCTGAGCAGTTAAAATCTTGGGTGGTGTGTGCGCGAGTCCTTGAACAGTGTGCGAAGGCTCAGATAGCAGCTTCTCCCTTAACAACTCTTTCCCAGTTAAATGGTGAGTTACTCTTCCGGCTACATTTGCTATAACTAACAATTTTAAGCTTTCTGCCTACCCCCTTAAAAGTCAGTATTTCACAATACCTTTTAGCCAAAGGTCCTCTCCTAGGCAGTCCGCAAAGGCACTTGCTCCTCTATCTCCAACAAGCATGTTGCAGTTGAAAGTAATCCGTCTCAAGCCAGTCATATAGTCAAGGTCAGGCTTCCTATAACGTAGGCTTTCAGCCCAAGCTTCACCATGTCTTTTCATTGCCTGGTGCTTTGAAAACAAAGAAGCTGTTACCAGGTGCAAAAGCAAAGCTATTATTAATGACTAGAAGATCTCAAGTTAGCTTTGTTTGTAACTGATGTTTAATGGCTTGAGGGCTGATACAAAAAACACAGTTATATGATTTCCAAGTTCAAGAAATATAAGCAATGTTTAAACATTACAGTTGGAGCATGTTTGTTCTGATCATCCAATTTGCAATGCTGATTATTAAATATGGCTACAAAACATCTCAATGCCTTCTTCTGGCAGACACTTTCAATACATCTTGACTAGGAAATACATACTGGGAAATTATGTGCTTTCATACAAACCAACATTAACATTAATTAGAATAGTGTACTAGTCACAAGCTTACTGAGACGTACTTAAGACATTTTTCAAAATTTGTGACAATGAAAGAAGTGCTCCCTAAAACAGGTGTCAGATATTTACAGCCTCTAATCCTCATTTAAAGAAAACACATCAGTCTGAATTGTTATTTGTTTAACTGGTGTTTACTAAGAAATACCATCTTTAAATCCTACACCAGTCAACTAAGCTACTTTTGGCATACCAAGTCTCAAAATTCAGAAGGACTATTCACATACTTAACTTCAGTATTCATATATGGGGCTCACAAAGTGCTTTGATAGATATAGAGCTTGAAAGTGAAAGAAAAAAAAAAACAAATGCATTTAAGTTTTTGTGAACACTTGGTTCTAAGAAAGGTGATTAAATTACCTTCAATACATTTGCTATATGTTCTGCCCCTCTCCATGTGAGGCTACATCCTGTGAAGTTTACATATCTGATAGTAGCTGAATTCTTTACACTCTGACAGATTGCTGAAGAAAACAAAAGCATGCACGTTATCTACACACACCACAGCTGGGTTATGAGAACACACTTGTCCACTGCCATATTAAGAAGTTGAATCAGATTTAATAGGCAAAAGCCTTGACAAAAAAATAGTGTTGAAATACAATGTATATTTTAAATTTATTTCAATTTTCCTAATATTACGTATTTCTAGTACAAGTGTTTCGCAAAGACTATGTGAACAAGCTAGAAAACATTCTATTTCACTTATGTAAACATGAACAAATCAAGAAAGAGTTAACCTCAAACTAATAAAGTATGAACATCATTATAAAGCAGTATGGCTCTTTACTAGCATCAACTGAAGAAATTCAAGTATTTAAAGGTTGTTAAGTCATGTAGAAGACAGTGAAGACTGTTATTTTAATCACTAAGACAAAACAGGAATAGAAATACTGAAAAACTTACCTATTTGAAGGACTAAAAAAAAGAAAGAAGTGTATTTACACTTTTTTGATTCTGAACTTACTTTCTAATCCTCCATCTCCAATTGGACAGTGGGCTAAAGAGACACCTTCCAGAGATGAAGCTGTGGCCAAGCCCTTCAGAATAAAAATGTTTGTTAACTGGCTTGAAAAGCAAAACTACAATCAGACAGAAGACCATGTCACCAAACTGCTCAGAACTCTTTGTGCTTCCTACAAGACACACAAGGGGGGTTTGGAGGAAGATCAAAACAAGTGAGCCTTAAAGCTCAGTTTAAGCTGGTTTAAGCATTTCTTTAGCTCAGGAAGAGGCACAGTCTATGGCAAATGAGCAGCAACCTCCTTTTTTCTAGAAGTTACTCACAAGCAAACTGGAGAGGGTTCTAATAACACATCTTGAAGATGGGTTTTTATCTCCTTGGTGTCCCACAACTTTCCTTGTGTCATGTACATGCACAGTAGTCTCAGTCACAAGCATAAGTTATACACCCCAAAAACATGGCAGAACTTCTAATAAGCCTTGATGAATCAGGCCAAGGGAAGGTTATGTGATCTCAGTAAGTTCAGCAAGACTAGGTTATACCAAAAGTGTCAGCAGAATCATTCATACAATGGATAACACAAAAATATCTTAGAAGAGGAACATCCTTGTCTGTGACAACAATTTACAAATTTCATTGCTGCTTCTCTATGCACTGAGCGTTATTTTTCGTGTATTTGTATACCAATACATTCTCACCTTTGTTAAAAGTATTAGATCTCTCTCCCTCAGAAGCAAACCCTGCAGTTCTAAATTTTTTAATACATCTGATATATTGAGACAGCTTTTGACAGCTTTGCATAGTTGGCCAGTCAAGTCTTTTGATCGAATTGCTGGAATTCTCCTTCTAAAGTAAGTTTTATATCTTTCAACACCTAGTAAACAACAAAAATTACACATCAGTAAAATCCAGTCCCTATTGACTTAAACACAGTCATAATCACACCTTGCTTTTTTGCAGCTTTTCTTAAATAGAAATAATTCCTTAGATATTACAATTCCTCCCTCTAGGTACTCAATCACACGCAAGTTTTATGCAACAAATGATAACATTCACACATCAATACATTTGCCTTTCATAGCCATCACTACAAACCTGATTCTCCAAGACCCTGCTGATGAAAACTTTTTATTCCAATAGAAGTCAGAGTCTTATTATGCCTGATAGCACTCAAAAGCGGTGCCCAATCAGCAGCTTTGATGCGATCTACAATCAGATCAAGAGCACCCTGAGTCAGGTTGACCTTCACAGCTTTCAGAGGGACAGAGCCTTGAAGAGCACAAAGATGTTCATAATGTGAGTAGAAATCCAGCATGCACTGTCTTCTTATTTTGACTGACTCAATCATTTCTTTTGTGTGGTAAAAGTCTCTGTAAAATAAGGAAGGAAAGAAAAAAAAGATATAAACTTTTTCCAAGGCATAACTGATTTTGCAGCACAGCTCAACCCAAGACACTAATATCTTCATACATATTGTATAGCATTTGCATGTCTTTGATGAGGCAGTTGAAGCACTGATGTCTTGTGATGCTCAGTACCAGTGTAAGTGCAACTGAATGAATAAGGGGGTGAAAAAAACCCAACCAGCTCACCTACATTTTTATTCTCCCAGACAAACAGGCATACTCAAAACACAAAAGGCCTAATGTTCAAGCCCTAACCGCTGTAAAGCTCTTGTCTTCCTCTTAAAATTTCATTTTGTAGTGTCAGGGTGTACAGAATCCTGAAAGCCTTGGACACTCCCTGACCCAACATCAAGGGATACAAATGACTCTTCCATAGAGAAATACTTGTGAGCTTCTCTGCTACTTCTGTCAAAAGTCTAAATTTTCATAATACAGAATAAAATGTGTGCTTTCCTAAATATTTTTGTTATCGCATACCTTATATACTTATCCTGCTAAATTCAGGAAAACACTTTTCAGGCGTAAGTACCCACACATTAGTACCCATGTAGCAAAACAGCACTAACTCCCAAGCAGAATCTCTAAATACTGCTGTGGCACAGCTTTTAAGAGTTAGTAATTCCAGTCTCAATAGAGATATTTATCAGTATTTTAGAGGGTCCATTTATTTATCTATTTATTTATTACTCAAGTCAGCATTAAGTATTCCACATGGGATATCAAACACCGCTTACATTGCAAACACTTTTTCATATTGTTAAAGAGCAGAAAGCCTCAGCCAATCTTCTGAAACATTCTGTATGTCAACATGGGACTAGAATTACTGGATATGTATGAGCATGTGAGGACAGCCATTTGTAAGAATATAATTTAAAGAAAAACCAAACACATTATTTGGATAACTGCATCTGTAACAGTAAGAGGAACAGAAACTATAATAGTTTCTCAACACCCTTTTATTTCTTTTACTTTATCTCTGATTTACTAGCATTAGATAATACCCACACTGAGGCCACAGGAACAGAAACTACTAATTTATAATCCCACGCTTCAGCCTCAGCAAGCGGCCGAGGATCATGGAGCACCACTGACCCGAGGTGGTGCACTGGTGGGCAACACATCAGCCTCTATCTCCAGACCTTCAGCAATGCTCTTGCACAGTGGCTCTCAGTGCAGCAGCCGAACACCACACCGCCAGCTGCAAGGCAGGAGCTCCTGGCCCTGAAGCTTAACCTGCATGCGCATAGACAGGGAAAGGGCCGCACTAATCAGTCCCGCAGGAGTCGAGGGGCAGCTACAGAAACCAGGCCGGGGAAGCTGGAGCGTCTGACACAGCCCCAGCACAGCCCGACCGGCCCGGGGAACGCACACCGGGGCCAGGCACCGACCGCACCCCTCAGTGCGGAGCGGGAAGGCACGGGATGGCACCGGCGGGTGACAAAGCACGCACGCAGCCAAACCGAGAAATCCCGTTCCGCGCAGGGTGCTGAGGAAGCTGCAAGTTCATCGCGGCTCGAAGAGCAGCGGGGCTCACTTACAGGGGCCGGGAAGGATCCACACGAGGCCACCGGCCACAGGCGGGAGCCGAGGCCCGCACAACGCTGCCTCGGCACGGCCCGGGCCTGCGGGGGCCGCACACACTGCCCGACCGCCGGGACACCGCCTCCAGCGCGGCACCCCCACACGCACAACCGAACGGCCCCGGCCGCAGCGGGGTGGGACAGGGCTCTGTGTG